>NW_019014526.1:153731-167518 GCF_000150535.2 Carica papaya
AAAAAAAAGAAAGAAAGGAGAGCGTGAGAGATTGAGGAGATGGAGAGTGAAAAATAGTTTAGGGAACAATTTTGTGAAAATCATGTGCTTCATTGCATATAAAGCAGTTTGTGTCTTTTGTAAATTTAATCAGCCATTAACTAACTGCTGATTTACAAACCTGAGCTTATATGTCATTTGCATTGTTTGGCTAAATAGGCGCAAAAGTAGATTCTCTTGTGATAGTTCATGAATATTACTAATTTGAGATTTTAAGAAACTTTAAAAAAAAAAAAATCTATGGTGCTAAGATAAGTTCTTTGATTTTATCAACTGCCTGTGAGTAACGGTTACTGTTCGGCTTTTCTTTTAGGTTTCTCATTGGCTTCTTCTTCGGTGGGATTCCCTGGTATATAGGAACTTTTATTCTACTTTGTGTTCATGTGGATTACAGAGAGAAACCTGGATATGTTGCTTGTGCAATAGCAGTAAGTTTTTTCTATTCCCCAATTTTTCTGTTTCATTTTATTACTTAGCATGAGTGAGAAAACTAGCTTGCTTAAGGTTGGGATCTAATGACACTATGTTAACTTGATAATTGATTCAGCTAATAGTTCTGGTCAACATCTTATTTCCTTCTCAAAATCATTTCCATATCTTGATACAAAATATTTTATCCATGATTATGTTAACTTGTAATGAAGAATGCTTAGTGGAATTAGATATTGAATCACTTGTATTGTCTTTAACCTATATTCTAGGTGAGGAAAAGCTCAAGGAAACTTCAATGGTAGGTTTCATTAGCAAAAAGGAATTCATAAAAGCAAACATTTAAATATAAGAGAAAGAATTATTTGAAAGAAAAAGGGAATTAGAGAATGTGGGAAGATTTGATATTCTCTGAAAGGAAATAAATAGAAGAATAAAGGATAGAAACCAGCCATACTTAGTAAAGGATAGTCACCCCCCTCTCCCCCCACTACATCCTTGAATGAATCACTAATCATAATATCTTTCTGTTGTGCTATGACCAAAATATGAGAATGTTCATCTTTAAGGGTTCCGTCTTCCAACCATGGGTGCTGCCAATTTGACACTAATTTGGACTGTGTTGATAGAGTTAGTTATTCTCTTAGAGAAGGTAATTTGGATGATGTTGATAGGTTTTGTTAGTCTCTTGTGAAATTGATATTTTGATAATTTCATCTTAGTAGCTAATTTGACACTATTTTTTTATAAGGGGCACTTCAGTGAGATCCTTAGTGAAATGGACTTTATTTAGGTTAGTGGACTCATTAGGAAACGAAGTGAAGGTAAGTTTTGTTCTAAGACTTACTCTCAGAGTGTATCCTAAGACTTATGTTAAGGGAGAAGGTGGAGCTAATCTTGTGCTCAAGAGATTAGCCTCTATCATTCAGTATGTTAATCCTAAGGATGAGAGAAGTAGATCAACTTACTAGTTCGAAAGTTAATGATTTGAGCAATTCCTTAGAGAGGAAGAAGATTAAGGAGGTTGTCTATAGGGTTTGCCTAGATATTTTCTTGCTTCAGAAGACAAAATAGTTTTAATTTTGATGCGTAGCTAGTGCATAGTGCTTGGATTCTAGGTTCAAGGGTTGGTCTCCCTATCCCTCTTGTGGGGCTTCTGGGTTTTTCTTGCGATTTAGGACTTTAAAGTGGCCTCTTTTACTGATTATGTCGATGGGTTTTTTTCTCTTTGGGTCCTAACCTTCGGGTCTTTTTCTGGAAGGAACTTTTTTTTTGTCTTGGGGTTGTATAATTGCTTTTGGGGTACTGAAGGTTATTTTAATGCTGGTAGGATTGCTATGAGAAGTTGGGGGGAGAATTGGGTGAGAATGATTCTGAGGGGTTTCAATGACTTTATTCAGGATTATGAACTTAGGGCCCTTTCTTTCTAATGCCCAATTTACTTGCTTGGTGAATAGAATTAGAGTTGTCGCCTCTCATATTGGTTATTATCAAGTCTTTAGTAGATGGGAAAATTCTTTCACTCAATCGCTCAAAAATAGTTGGGAAGATTCTTTCTCTGATTTGGTTCAAGAGGTTCTTCACCACCTAGTTTCAAATCATTTCCCTATTCTTTTGGAGTCTAATCGCCTAAGGTGGGTCCTATACCTTTTCATTTGGAATATGTGGCTAACTTATACTAATTTTGTTGAGACATCAAGGATGACTTGGTGTTTTGAGAGTGCTTTTGAGGGTTGGGAGGGTTTTACATTTGTGAAGAAGTTCCAATTTCTGAAAGGTAAGTTGAAAGTTTGGGAGAAGAAGGTCTTTGGTGACACTAGAACTAGGAAAATGATATTCTTGAAGAGATTTTTCATCCTTGATATGATGACATTAGATATGATACGAATGATAATCAACTTGTTAAATTGTCCTCTGTTAAATGATTTTGAGGATATTTTTGTTAAAGAAGACATCAGTTGGAGGCAAAAGTAAAAAATGAATGGATTACAGAAAGTTTTATCATGGAGTGGTTATTGGGACAAAGAGGAAAAGTTTTATCAAGGAATTAGAACTTGGGGGCGCTACAATAGAGAGAGATCAAGAGGTGATTAGTTGTTTGATTATTGATTTCTATGACAAGCTTTATAAGCATGAGGTTATGAATCAATCTTTTATCTAGGGCCTAGATTGGTGTTTGATCTACTGGGAGCATGATGGTTAGATTGAGAAACCTTTTGATGATGTTAGAGGGAGTTGTCTAGGATTCTTGGTTTGGATAGGTGCTGCGCTTAATGGCACATTTACCTTTTCCAAAAGTTGTTGGTATGTCGTTAAGGTAATCTGAGTAAGGTTTTGGAGGAATTTTACCTTAAATGGCAAGATCAACACTTTTATGAACTCCACTTTTATTATGCTGGTCCCTAAAAAGTATCATCCCACAAAGGCATGTGATCTTCACCTTATCAAACTGGTTATAAGTACTTATAAAATCATTAGCGAAGTGCTTTGTTTGAGGTTGAATGAGGTGCATGATATTATGATTTCTATTCACCAGAGTGTTTTTATTGGAGATAGGCAGTTTCTTAATACCTCTAATCGCCAATAAGGTGACGGAGGAAGGTTGCAGATCGAGAAATAAGATTCTTTTTCCAATTGGACTTTGAGGAAGCTTATGATTGGATGAATTGGATTTTTTAGCTAATGTATTTTCTTAGGTAATGTATTAGAGAGGAAATGATATGGTCTAAGATGGCAGATTTCGAAATATGGTTGTCTCTCTTCCATGGCCTTTTTGGTTTTGTTTAAACGGAAAACCTAGAGAGTGGTTTAGGGACAGGTGTATTGGACAAAGGGACTCCTTTATGCTTTCCCTTTTTCATGATTGTAATTGATGTTTGAGTCAATATGTTATCTAAAAGTAGGGAGGAAGGTGTGTTTGAGGGTCTTAGGATTGTTCATAACAGGGTCGAAGTTTCCCATCTCTAATTTGTGGACTATATGGTAGTTTCAGCTCCAATGATCATATGAAGTTCTATAATGTGCTCACTGTTCTACATATTCCAGAGGGCATCTCAGGCTTGCAAATTAGCCCTAGTAAAGGTGGTTTTGCAAGCCTTAATGTTGACGAGTAGAATGTTAGAGGACTGACTCTTTGACCATGGTAAGTCTCCAAGAGTCTTGATTACTAGAAGGGTTCTCTGTTCCCTTGGCAGTAGGGTTGCTCTTATTTTAGGTAAGATTGGACAAAGGAATATGGAGAGAAATAGGCTGAACAAGATATGTTAGAGATAACAACAAAGAAATTTTTAGTTCATCGTCATCTAGTCTCTTTGTGATAGCTATTAACCTTAACTTTCACATAAACATTGGAAAATGGAACTTTGTTGTTTCCAAGCTCATGTATGCTCATTATTCGGTAAATTATAATGGGGGAAAAAAGAATAAATGGTGCATAGATATTAAGTATGTTTCACTCTTTCAGATTCTAGGCACAGCATTGTTAATGATAAGTCATGGTCGCCAACTTGTCGTACAGCTCAATTCCTCCAATATTTTGGGATTGCTCTCTCTATATTGACTATGATCTGGTTCTGGTCTTGACATATTTATACACAAAAAGGCACATGCATGCATGTGGGTGAGAATGAGTGTATATATCATCCAATTTATTGAGCACTGGAAAAACTTCTTCTCCCATTTTTCTAAGTAAGTTGCTTGTTATTGTTGTCTTCTTTAATTAATTTATTTATGATAGTTACCAACCATTCTATTTGTGACTGCAAATCTGACTGTGCATTCTGTATGTATATCTATATTAAGAGGTTGATTGCGTTGTTTCTTTGCCAAAAAGTTGATTGTGTTGTCATCGGTGTGTAAGTACCACCTAATTAATAAAATATATAAATTTTTACTCAATATGGTAATTACTGCTAATTACTACTACATCTTAATAAATTTACCTCTCATTTTGATTAATTTATACGTGACTCATCATGCGTTCTGATCTTGAGCTGACTCTTCTTTTATTATATGAAACATGAAACACTGGTACTCTCTGTAAGTTAATTGTTCTTAAAGAAACTTGTTGTTTGCAGTCTGTTATTGCGATGTTTGCCGTTACTTTCGGCTTAACCAAGGGAGGCCATATCTGGCAAGCTTAACATGCATTTGATTATTTTGCTGCATTGGCTTCTAAACTGGATTTCTACTATAAAACAAGAATAGGAAAGCAAGCAAGCAAGCAAGCAAATCATATGTAAATATCTGTTGTGCTGAGGCTTTATCCATACTCTTCCCGTTTCACTTTCAATTTGCTTCCTGTAAAAGGGGAAGAAGTATATTATTTGAATTGTGTAAGACTGCAAATTGTGTTCGTATTGCTCTTTTTGTCAACTATATTATGTGAAAGAAGCAATTCATTTTAAAGTTGTACAAAATTTATGTTTAATTAGGTTTAGAGTATGTTTCTTTTTTAATAATTTTATGCCAATATGATGATATATATATATATATATATATAGATATGAGTAATTTTGCTTCTAGTTTGTGCTTAGTTCTTCAAGCTTAATGCTTGTGGGATTTATATTAAAAATGCATAATCAACTATCATAAACTCACAACATTTGATATCAAGTCATTTATTTTCTATTAAAAGGTCTTGTATCATTTAAGTTATATATATATATATTTATGCATAAATAAAAATTATGATCTATTATATAATATTTTTATATGACCAAGAATATATTTAGTAGTAATAATCCATAAATTTTATTGGTACTCTTATGGACACATAAGTATGACTTCACCAAAATGGTTAAGTTGATTTAAGTCATCAAATATGGAATCATGGATTCGAATCCCGTTATTGATACAATTTTATTTTATTTTTCAATCTTATTCGACGTGTCCGACTTGACATTCTTTGAAAAAAAATATTTTAAAATTGTGCGGCTATTTATGTGGCGTTGACTTATTAAAAAAAATATTTATTAAGAAGTTATTCTAAATAATTTCGATGATATATGGATTGTTTAGAACTAAAAAAATTATATAAATTTAAATAGAAAGTTATACGAGTCTATTACTTATTTAAATCAAATAAAAATTACGTATAATAAACAAATTTTCACTAAAAATATAAAATATATATATCATATTTGAACTTTTTGTAAAGAATTTATTAGGTAAATGATGTATGAGAAAAAGAAAAAAAAAAAAGATGATTAAGAGTTTATATGATTTTGTTCCATTTGTATTTGTTGTGATAGACAACAAATTTATCATGTAAAACGGATATATCATAAGAATGTGGTTCAACGAGATGCATCGTGTAAAACTTTATGTTTCGTATTTTCAATATTAAATATTACTACTTTGATTTGTTCTTAAAGAAGAAATCATCGAGAAATACAGATAGGTTCGCAATGGTCTGGTTACAACACTCAATTTAGTGATGACAATAATTTAATTTATTAGTGAGTTGGTGAAACTGTAGCGATTAAAAATAAATTATATTTATGTAAATTATGACATATCTACTTATTTAAATAAAAAAAATATCATATAACAATTAGCTGTCCGTAATTAAAATAGTTGTACCGAATAACCCATTCAACATGATTTGGTTATTCATAAAAAAAATATACACAAATTTGAAGATTTTGAGAAGGTTTGATTGTGCAAAAAAAACCCTTACTTCATGGTTTTCACATATATATATATATGTATATATATATAACTTAGTTAAATTACAACAAAAATCATGTGAATATATTTGACCCTAAAATTATCAGTTATTATTTATGTTAAATTAAATACTATATGAAGGACTAGATTGCAAAATTTTCTAAAAAAAAGAAAAACTTAATTTAGGGTATAATTTGAAAATCAAAAGAAAAATCAGGGACCAAATATGCAATTAAACTAGGGTTTTTTTTTTCCTCCAAACATTCAACCACACGGACGGTGGGCTTGGGCCCATCAGCTAACCAACTTAATGCCCGCGCAGCCCGACCCGGCCCATAACACCATATTTAAGACTGAAAAAACCCTAATCGAATGATAGAGAGGAGGCTGCGAACATCTGCTTGTTCCTCGAAGAAGAAGAAAATGGTGGCCTACAGGGTAAGTTCGTTGTTACTTGCAGATGCACCCGTTATACTACTGTTCTCGATTTCTTCGTTACGTGGTTAATGCATCGTTCTCGTTTTTGTTATTTCGTTTATCATCAGCATGCTTGTTATTTTCGCTCAGACATTACTGTAGTATGTTTGGCTGCTGAGAAATAGAATAGATGACGACTGGTTTTCGTTGGGTTAAACCTTGATGCTGAATTCGGCATAGGAGTTAATATTTCGTTTGTGTGTGGCTATGCAGTTTCACCAATACCAGGTTGTCGGGAGAGCTCTTCCATCAGAAACTGATGAGCACCCCAAGATTTACCGCATGAAGCTTTGGGCGACGAACGAGGTTCGTGCTAAGTCCAAGTTCTGGTGAGTCACTTCGGTCGTTTTGACATTTTAGCTTAGCGATATATTGTTTGATTGTTGTGGAGTTTGATACTGAGGATGTGATTGTGTTTGCTTATTTGCTTAAGGTATTTTCTGAGGAAGCTGAAGAAGGTGAAGAAGAGCAATGGACAAATGCTTGCTATCAATGAGGTAATTTTCATGTCTGATTTCTGTGTACTACCTAACTCTTATAATATTCTTTGAAAGGGGTATAGAAGATCAAAAACAGACTAATATTGTACTCACCTGATATATTTTAAGAGGAAATTTTTGTTTTTTCAATTTACTTGTCTAGTTCGTACCTCTGAAATACGAGGTTTGAACTTGAATCATATGGGCGAAATCATTGAAGTTTCTTATAAGCCTTATTGTTCCTTCCAATAGGTCTAGTCTTGGTTGAGTCTTTCTTGTATTCCTTAACCTTATTGACTGAATTGGCATTTACATATTTTTAATTTATAAATTTAATAACAATCTTTTAGATAATCCCCTAGTCTGTCTATTCTTTCTGCAAGAAGGTGATTGTAATGATTATAGCATGTGACAACTTTTCCATACGGACAGTTGATATCTACTGGTGGTTATAGTGGTGGTAATTCTTGTTGATTCATTAGTTCATATGTTAGGCCATCTTTTTGCTTAGGAGAGGAGGCTTTCTTCCTGTATACTGTTTTTGGTTGATGATGACAACCCCAAAGGCTTGTTTCTCAGAATATTTGCAGTAGGTGCCTAAGAGCTTTTGCCTTTGCCTGGGTTGAGAGCTTGTGCTGCTTCACCTTCCTTGGATGTCTAACACCTATGTACTCTTTAAGTTCTGGAAGCTTATGCTCTGCCCAAAGTTATATATATACGAGGAAATTTTAATGATTTCTGTATTTTTACAGAGAAGTTTTTCTACATTTTCAGTTAGTCAGTTGATGTTATGAATAGTGGCAAGCCTTGTTTATGTATCCTTGTAGTTGGGTCTATGCGGTGCCATCTTTATCATAAGAATGGAAAACTTGATTCTTCATGCCTTTGATATATTGTCAATGATGACAACTCCATAGGCTTGTTTCTCAAAACATTTGTGGTGGCCGCCTAAGAGCTTTCGCCTTTGCCTGGCTTGAGAGCTAATGCTGTTTTGATTTTTTCTTGGATGTCTGAGATCTTTGTACTGGACTCTCCTGAAGTGCAGTAACTTCTGGGGTTTATATTTTCAATTTAAGTGCAGATTTAATACTTATCTTCAGTCTATCGGAAAACAAGTACTCCATTTCTGCTCTATATTGTGTGGGACAGGTCACTGAGATGCATGATTATTTGATGTTGTGTTCCATTATATGCATTTATCTTTGGTCTATGAGCTTAACTTGTAAAGTTTTGTGGAGAAGTGGTTATCATGTGGTTGCATCTGACCTACAACCATTTGGAATCACTTGCAGATTTTTGAGAAGAACCCAACCAAGATCAACAACTATGGTATTTGGTTGCGTTACCAGAGCCGAACAGGTTATCATAATATGTACAAGGAATACCGAGACACCACCCTGAATGGAGCTGTGGAGCAGATGTACACTGAGATGGCATCTCGCCACAGGGTAAGGTTCCCTTGCATTCAAATTATCAAGACTGCCACCATCCCGGCAAAGCTATGCAAGAGGGAGAGCACAAAACAGTTCCACAATTCCAAAATCAAGTTCCCCTTGGTGTTTAAGAAAGTTAGACCTCCATCTAGAAAGTTGAAGACCACATACAAGGCATCAAGGCCCAACTTATTTATGTAACTCCTACGCGGATGAAGAGATGCATTGAGGTGAAACTTGATCTGTTTCTGAACTTTGGTCTGGTAGAAACTATTGTGGAAGTTTTTGTTTCTTGGGTTTATCTGAGAATCTTAGATTATCAGAGATTGAACTTGATTGATCTATATGTTTTTTTTTTTTTTTTTTCAGAATTCTTCTTTTTCAAGAACTGCTATGATTCAATTTCCTTCTGGTCAAGTAATTAGAATTGAATATCAGATTTCTATTTTAATCCCTGCTTATTTATCTTACAGAACTGCATATATGATATGGTTGATGACGGTTGTCGTCTAGCTCACAGACGATTGAGATATATTTCCTACTATGCCTTAAACAAATAGGTGTGCAAGTCTAGTATTTGATGTTTCTTAAAAAGAAAATCTGCTTCCCAGTAAGAATTTCTAATTTTACTTCTCACAAAAAAAGAAATTCTAACTGTCTTGAAAGAAAAAAAGCTAAATTTTTTTGATTGTTACAAATTAGCTTCCACATTTTAGTTGGTAGAAAGTAAAGAGAGTGTTTTTTTCTTGCAGAGGTGAAATTTTGGTACTCAGATTAAAGGGGTTATTCTTATTTTATCAAGTTAACTTCTCATAGTTTTAATTTGTGTCTGATTGATGTTAGATTTTAACGTTTCTTTTTTTCCCTTTTCTCTGCAATTGCTTTTTCAATTTGGAGAGAGAAGAAGAAGAAGACAACAAATAAGGAAGAAAAAAGAAAAAAAGAAATGAATGAAAGATTATTTTAACCTTTTTGTGATTTCTATCATTAAAAATACTTAACTGGTGTAAAATATTTAGATTTAGCTTAACTTAGTATCACGGTAATCTTATTAATAAACGAGCTAACTTAGAATATACTCATAAAATAGTAAGTTTTCCATCTTAATTAAAATTTGAACTCATAATTTTTAAGTAAAAAAATAAGAGTTTATACTTGACAGCGGAGAATCAAATTATTTAAAAAATTGGTTCTTTTGTTACCTGTTCAACTAAATTAATCTTCTTAACCGATTCGATTTGAATAAATTTATTTAGTTCCGTTAGTTTTTTGCTTTCTCTTAATGTAACATATATTATTGTAACAATTAAATTAAAGAATTTGGACTTAACATTTATCTACGTTCTCGCTTAGAGTAAAATTTTTATTTTTAATTCTTTGTTTAATGGTAAAGCATATATTAAGTTGTAAAAGAAATCACACTAAAGATAAAGTAGATGCATGGATATATATATACATACACACACACACACACACACATTAGACCGACCTCATGATGGAGTTCTCATCCATTAAAAGTTTGACCCTAGCTCTTTTTTTTTTGGGGCATCCCAAATTCGCACTCTACTCAGCTCCACATTTGAAAATATGCGGAATTACTATTCATCATCATAATTACCTCCACTATTGTAATAATGTCATTTCTCCTTTTTGTAATAAAACTTGCTTTCTACAACCACCATATAATTGAAACTATTTAACCAACACAGATTAATCCATTAAAGATGGTTAGTATATAACACTTTGTATCAAGTCCCTTTCTTTACTATATTTTTTTCCTATAATGATAGCAGGGTGGCTTCTTTATGCAAAAAGAAGCTGCAATTCTCATCTCTGCAACTACCAAGATATATACATGTATATTGTAGCATTTTAGTGATCGAATTATATACATATATATATATAAACACAAGATACATTCCTGCTTTAGTAATCTGATAATTGGTCTCCTTTTGCCTTCATAAGGAATCCATCAAAATCAAGCTTAGATCTTGTGTGTGTGTGTGTGTGTGTGTGAGAGAGAAAAAGAGAGAGAGAGAGAGAGAGAGGTGTTTTTGTATCTCTTTGTGTGTGTGTGTATATATATATTATATCCATATATACCTGTTGGTTGGTGATTGAAGGATGCAAGGTTTTAGATTTAACTGTTTGTTAGCATCAGTGTGTATCCTTGTACATTACATTTGGCTTCTACCACCTGTGACTTGCTCTTCCCATCAAGACCTTACGGAGTTAAGTACCAATGATCAATATGTTCACAAGGTAAACCAAGCTTCGTTGTTTTCTTCAACCATGCATATTTACACTTTGCTAATTTTCCACTCTTCACCATCCAGTTTCACTATATCTCATCTCTGTGCATATACATATATCTATATACTTATATGTTGTGTTTCAATATTATGCCTTTTCTCTTGTTTTTCCTTTTGATTCTTATTTACAGTATTAGGTAAAGAATATAATTAGAAGTTTTTCTTTCTTCTTTTTTTCAGCATTAATTTTAACTGCTTTGACATTTGATATATATAGTTACTATGTGTGTGTGTGACAGTTGAGTCCCCAAATGACCTCAAAAGTGGCACTCCATGGGATTCTCATGTGGCTCTCAATGGGTTTCTTAATGCCAATGGGCATACTTACTATTAGAATTTTACCCAATAATACACAGGAGACTGGGACAAGGCTCAAACTTCTTTTCTATCTCCATGGAATCTTTCAGGTATATCCATCTTCCAGGTATATGCATATATATATATATATACACACGCAAACATACATATATACGTACATACTTCTGCATCTTCCACACCCTTCAGTTTTCACCAGTATTCATAATATATGAAGAACCAGTAAGAGTTAAACAATATTTATTTTACATATACAATAAACCCACAAAATACTTGTTTGAAGTCACAAGATCATATGGATGATCATACAAATGTTGATGTTGGTTAAACTCATCATTATATCCCACTTTTACTTTAATAATTTTGTCCCTTTATTTTTGTTTGTTTTATTTTGTAGAGTCCAGTTAGATCAGAATTATCAATTCCACCACCAAATACTTGACCATGTTTATCATTATTTCTTCAACATGAAGAAGAAGAATACTGATACTTAATAATATTATATACATATATATAAGTTGTCTATCAGATAATTATGATACACCAGCAATTTCTCTCCATGTGTTTATGATTAGTAAGTGTTAAAATATGAAGTTGATTTAGTTTGCAGAATGCCATCATCATTCTGTTATCTGCATGTTCTGTAATTAGCAAGCAATCTAGGTAGTTAATTAAGTTTACTTTTGAGCAAAATAAACATGATTATTATACAATTACCGTATGCGATGTACTAGTTTTAATAGATGAAATAATGCTTTCTTACACTAAGATATAATATGGGTGTGATATCCCAATCTCTACTCGAAAAAATGTAACCATTGAGATTCATATAAGCACTAAAGTCACGTACTACTTCCCAATTAGATTAGTGGTGCTTGGATTCGGAGTATTACAGATAGTATCGGATCATGTGCCAGTTCGGTGACTCTGGAATGGTGTGATCTTTGTGTCTGGCCTTGTGAGAACATCAAGGATTAAGTGACGAAAATTATGATATTTTAATTTTATATTAGAAACATATGTGATTGTTAAGTTCTACTTATAAAAGCTGGTTATTTGGTTTAAAAGGTTGTTGTGCTAGTGGTGCTCAGTCTTGAGATTTTAAAACGGGAGTGTCCTTTTGGTATAAAACTCGTATAATTTTTACAATCAAGTTAATATACACAAACTCCACCAATATTATTAGGTAAAATTTTTGTTTTATTTCAGGAAATAATTGTCTATATTTATGTGAAAGCAGACACTTTCAGTACTTGTTGCAACAGTTGGAGCAGTGATGTCTATCAAAAATTTTGAAAATTCATTCAACAACAATCACCAAAGACTAGGTCTAGCTCTTTATGGAGGCATGTGGGTGCAAGGCATAATTGGATTTCTCAGGCCTCCTAGGTATGTACATGTATATACAAGAATATTCATGTACATAACTTTTTCTCATTTAATTCCTACTTTTATATGTACATATGTGATGTGTGTGTTTATGTATGTAGAGGAGACAAAAGAAGAGCAACATGGTTCTTTATACATTGGATTCTTGGGACAACAATATGTGTGGTGGGTATTATAAACATCTATACAGGTTTAGAAGCCTACAAGGAAAAAACAGGAAGAAGCACATTGGTTTGGACAATACTTTTCACAAGCCAGGTGTGTGTTATTGCTTTCATTTATCTCTTCCAAGACAAATGGGAATACACATTAAAGCAAGCTACAAATCCAGTCATTGCTGATCCTCAGCCACCACCTGATCTTCATACTCAAAAGGTGCTATTGCCTTTGCCTTGTGCCAAGCACAATGCACTTCAGAATTTGTTTGACTAGCTATAATATATAACTACTCATCTATATTTTTCATTTAACCATTCATATTTTCCTATACCTATAGAACTCGTAATAGTTTATTTATTATTTATCTTATATATATATATATACACACACACACACCATCAATCCACAATATTCATATTCCACTTTTTGATATGCAAACTGGTAGTGAAGTGTCAAACAGTGGGCTATGAGTACTAATTCATCTTGGACCATATTTTTTCCTTGTGAAAGGATTTTGGGAGTGATGTGTACCTACTGTCAACATATGTATATATATATATATATATATAGTGGTTGTTGTTGTAAAAGATGCTAACTACATGTTTAGATTCTATTTTACTTTCTGCCATTGTAGTTGGGCCTATGTATAAACATACACAATAGTAAATGTAGGGAGTTTGAAAGAAATCTTTCAAAGCAATTAACTAAACAATATGAAGAACTAAAATGACCTAATATATCTCTCTAAGAATATGATTAATAATTGAAAATTATAATCATTGTTATGGTTCAGGAAATAATGGAAAAAAGTCAAATCATTATGGAGTGTCTTCCCATTGCTCATAGTAGACAAATGAATAATACAGACATGAAGAGGCAATCTCTGCATTTCCAAGTTGGGGACTGTGTCTACCTACGAGTATCTCCTTTAAAGAGAATGATGGGATGTGGTAATCGTAAAAGGTTGAGTTCAAGATACATTGGTCCTTTTGAGATTTCTGAATGTGTAAATGACATGACATGTAAGGTTTCTTTACCATCTTCTATACCTAAGGTGCATAATGTTTTTCATGTTTCGATGCTCC
>NW_019014526.1:180604-199616 GCF_000150535.2 Carica papaya
TTCTGATTCTGAGCTAATGTAGTTTTACTGGAGGAAAGAAAGGGCTAACTATGAGACTTTGCTGTACATAACTAACAAAGTTTACCAACATGTTGTAACTGAAATAGCTGGTTCAATCTACATTTTTCTAATAATTCTTGCACTAATATACACTATATTTTTCTAATAATTCAACATGGGTACATGGCTAATGCTTGCACCAATTTAGGAAGCATAACCTTTCAGCTATGTTGAAGAAATCTTATTAGTTTAGATAGGAAGAATACCAGTTTCAAAATTTTCTCTAGGCAAATGTCACTCATTAGTTATTCAAAGTTTGTAATTGGCTTTGTTATGGGATTTCTTTGAGCAGATTGAAATTTACAAACCCCGTGTTACAAGGTGTAGAAGTTTTCTGAGAACTTCATACTGCTACATGTACAATTTCTCATGCACAAATATAACAGTCATTCTATATATCCTTCTTGCCTTTTATTTGAAATATATATATATAGATATATATATATATTTCTTGCCTTATTAATACTGAAATTGTTTTTATGAAAAAAATGATATTGAAATTATTGAACTTTCTATGGAGCTCTTATTACAACCATAGATTTAGTACTTGAATAAAGGGGTTTAAGTTCTGCCGTGCTTGTGCATCTCAAAAAAGTTCCAGATTGCTTATTAAGCATCTATGAACTCTTAAAGTAGTTATCTCACAAGCAGCAATTTTACTTTGTTAAGATATATTTCCATTTTGAAAATTTAATCAGTATAATGTCTCAATTATGCCTCCTTGTTCGGAACTGTTTGTTCCTGTGCCTTTAAAAATGAATGATTAAGAGCTTGTCTCCCGTTCGACAGTCCAGCCTCCATGAAGCAGAAGCATGGTTTTGTAATTTAGGCTGTCTGGTCGGAAAGGATCCCGAGCCTGATTACTGCATATTGATTCTTAACCCCAGTCTAAATAGGACAAAAGGGAGCTCCTATGGTAATACCTTAGGTGCCTTCCCAGGGTCACTGATGGACTGAATGTTGCAAGTCTTGGAATCTTGTGTCAACTTGGAAGCCTGGAGATTATTTATTGAACCTCCCAACATAAGCATTAAAAGTAGTGAATCGACATTTCTGAGAATTATGACAATTCTTTGCTGTTATGTTAAAAATTGTATCATTCACTATGCAGATATTCGGATTTGCTATTTATTCTATTGAAAGTCTTATAACCATTATTTACTTTTGAGGCTACCAAATCCTCTGACAATTTTCTTATTTTCTCTTATTTCTATGATGAGTTTTAGAGTTGAATTCTCTTCAGGTGACAAATGACATATTCACCAAAGAAGATGGTGAGTTCTTGGTGAAGAATGGAGCACTTCCGGAGGAACGGATACGGGCAGTGGAGACAGGTGGCTGTCCACATGCTGCAATCCGTGAAGATATTAGTATTAATCTTGGCCCGCTCGAAGAGCTTTCTAACTTGTATAAGACAGATATTCTTCTTTGTGAATCTGGGGGAGGTAAATGCTTGTTAAAGTCTTTTCTTTATATCTATTTTTTTGCTGAACTGTTGACTTCAAGCTGGACAGCTATAAACAAATCAAAACTTTTTGGGAAAAAGTACTGAACTTTATTGGATAGTGATCGCTAATGAGTCATGGTTGACTATCATGTCTCTTGGAAATATTTCTGCAGCTCATAAATAAGTCAGAACTCAACTTGGTCAAAATTTTGATCCTGATACGCATCAATCTGTAGTTTGTCTTCTTAAATGGCGCTTCTGGTGAAACTAATTTCTCATTGATCTTTGCAAAATTTGTATGGTTGCAGATAACCTAGCTGCTAACTTCAGCAGAGAACTGGCTGATTATATAATCTATATAATCGATGTATCTGCTGGTGACAAAATTCCTCGGAAAGGCGGCCCAGGCATTACTCAAGCTGATCTTTTAGTATGTGATGTTTTGTATTGACGGATACTGCTGTCCTACAGTTGTCGGATCTTTTTGCTTGCCAAACATGCTATGCATTTTGATTTTAAAATGTATTCTTGGATTTTGCTACAGGTAATTAATAAGACTGATCTCGCACCAGCAGTTGGTGCGGACTTGTCTGTCATGGAGCGTGATGCACTTAGGATGCGCGATGGAGGGCCATTTGTCTTTGCCCAGGTTGATCATAGTTCTTTGTTCCTTTCTCTTGTGAAATAGGGGTGTTTGTTAGCTAAAACTTTTAAAACAAAGACGAGTTCGATATTTTAAAAAGTATGTTTTAATGTAAAATTAACATAAACTTTATTTAAAAATAAAATATATAAAATAATTTGTTTGACTCTTCTAACTATAAAACCAAAAAAATAACCAAACCTAATATAAAACTAACTCTCAAACTAATACGAAAATTAATTAAGAGAACAACAGAGTATTCATTTTTGGTCAAGACTGGAGCAGAAATGGAACGATTCAGAGTCAGATGGGAAGACTACATCAGACTTTAGTTTGGTCTAGTTCGGACTGGTGAAAACACCCAACCGAGATCTTCTTCGTTATACATTACTCAATGAATTCAGCTCTTTTTCAGAGCCAAACACCGAGAAAATCTCCATACGATGGTGAACTTTTTTGCTTTCTTTTTCATTGAAATATCAACACTGAAATGTGGTATTCTGCAGGTGAAGCATGGGGTTGGAGTGGAGGATATTGTGAACCACATTTTGCAGGCTTGGGAAGTAGCAACAGGCAAGAAGCAGCATTGACGTTCGAATGAGATACTACAGTCTGGTTCGATTTAATGCTGTGTTTACAAAATGAGGGAACGAAAATTCCCTTTTCAGAACGATGAAAGATTGAACTCTTCTGCTGTGTTTCGATTCGGATTCCACTTAATTTCTAAGTAATTTCTTGTGTTCTTGTTCTTGTTCTTGAGATTTTTTGTTTTGTTGGATTTTGCAGAATACAAACAAAATGGTTTTCCAATTAAAGGCTAAATTTTAAAACCTTGATTAATTACATATGTATGAGTAAAACAACCAACCTGTTCCTTTTATCTTAAACTAAAATCACAGTTATTACAATGGCAGAATCTGAAGAAGAAAAGGGATTAAACCATATATATACATGTATGTACATGTATATATTATATGTATTTGCTTGTATATATTAGCTGCTCCAAATCTTAAACTATGTAGTAAATTTAACTTTTATTAAAAATGTAAAAATTATTATTTTATAAATTTATTAATATATTAATAAAAATATAATTTTAATAAATATAATATATATATATATATATATATATAGGCTAAGCCTGAGACCAATTAAAACGTCTACAAACGAAAAAACCAACAAACTTGGGAAGCAGGAACTTTTGATCAGTCGGATTTTCATAACGAGCACAAGAAGTAACGGAACCAATCCAGCTCTCTAAAAAAGAAGAAGAAATCGAAGAATCATCGACTGTTTTTGTATATATAATCACATACCTTTACTTCTGCATCATATAAAGGGAGGGAATTGGGGAGACAGAGAGGGAGGAATGGGAGGGGAAGAGGAAGGAAAGAAGAGGGTGGTGATGGAGTCGCTAGGATGGCTAACGGAATCATCTATAATGCCTAAGAAGCACCGCGCTATCGAGGGGGTCGGTGCTTCCTCCATTTTGGAGCTCAAGGCCCAGTTATATCAGTCCCAACTTGACTTCAAAAAGTCCAAAGAACTCGCGGGTCCTGATATCCAATTCCACCGCGCCAAAGCCAAGATCACTACACCTGATACCTTCTCCCAGAAGAACTCCGGCGTCGAAGCTCGTGCTCACAAGTATGTGTTCCATTTCTTGTTTTTCTAATCATCTCTGAATTTTTCTTATTATTGAAATAGGGTTAGGGTTTCCTTCGTTTTTCTTTTATCTAAATTCTTGTATCCCAACTTAATCGCACATTAACCCGTAATTAGTCAGCTTCGAAGTTGTTCTCAAATGAAGCAAAGAAAAAAGATTTTATATAAAGTGATTATTGGGAATGAATATGATAATAGTTACTATATCAATGGAGTTTATAAATCCAACTGGTTGATGCTTTACTTTCTTATTGTTTCTGTAGCGTATGGGTAGTCTGCTATTGCTAACTTAAACTCCATTTGATTGTCTAAAAAAAAATTTTAATCTGCATTCCAAGTGATGCTTGATAGTTGGAGCAGATAATGCACTTTAGGGGAATGCATAGTATTGGGTTGACTTGATAAGTTGGAATTTTAGCAAGCGGTAGACTCTTAATAGAATTTGTGTCCTTGTGCCTTTAAATTTTAGAGTTCATGAATAACTAGACCCAGCGTCCTTTTATTTGAAGTACAACTCTGGTTAGAGTTGTTGTTGTGGGGGTAGTTCTTTCTTGCTTTATGTGGTCTTTTGGCAGGGGATCAAGGTAGAAAGGTTGAATGCAAAGTGTAGGTCCTTGTTCTAGTGCTGAGACAAAGTAAGGAGCTACAGCTCATACTGTTTTGTGGATTATTGTGGTTTATAGCATTTTTGTAGCAACTAAGTTTTGTTTTGATTAAAAAGAAGCTTTTGCAATTATATTGTGATATGTGCCCTCTCTAATATTGCCAACAATCTGACTTTCATAACGTGCGAATACACAATGGGGCAGACTGCCATTTTATTCTGGAGAAGGTTGTTCATAGGAGATTATAACACAATATGTGCATATCTAGTAAGATGGCTAGTTGGATGTTGACTCTTTTAGCACCATCAGAGAATCACTATTGCATTCATAGAGACAAGGGCGGTGATATCATAGGTCGGTCTGCTTCTTGCTCACAGAATTACCTTGTAGATACAACTTTTCATATAAAGGGTTTCAGATAACAAATTCTACTGAGTAATACATTTTCTGTTTTAATATTTATGTGCTGTTTTACTTTGAAAAGGTGGCTACTAAACTGGCCATCTCAAACAAGGACTCTCTAGAATGTTTTACTCTTCAATGTTTGTTCTAGTCATTTCGTATTTCCTTTTTGTTGGGGAAAATATTTGTATTTCTTTCTTAAATAATAGAAACAATTTCTTCTTTCAGTCTGCAAACTCTACGTCTTATATATACATACAGATATGATATTTGTCTGTGCATTAATGCATTTGATGTAATTGGCTATAAATCCCTGCAGATATTGTTGCTAAGATGGATAATTTTTTCATATCTGACTGTAGGGACAAGCTTGAGCTTAAAGCAGTTAATGATGGGTCAGCTAGTTATGCAGCATTGGAGAAGAAGGCTGAGTTATACGAAAAGCTTGTAAGGGGGGAGCTGTCTGATGAGGAGGATGAAGAGAAATATTGTGTTGATTTCTTCCGCAAGGGTCTTGAGCAGGATGAATCACAACAGTCACAAGCACATGATATTTCAGTATCAGAACCACCTGTAGATGAAGATGGTGAGAATACTGCTTTTTTATTCGACAAAAAATTTGTGGGACCTGGGAGGACTACTGGAACAGTGGACAACAATGAACACAAGCGTTTGGTGAGGTAAAGACTGCTATTTTTCTTTTGCATTTGTAAGGAGTTCATACTATTCTTTGTTTCTAGATATGTGGATATACTGTTTACATGTTGTCCTAAAACTAATTTTATGGCCTTGTTACGGATCATTTATTATTATTATTTTTTCTTGCCCAAAAGGTCAAATTAACATCATGAGATCATAATTTGAAAGTGGATAAATTTATTTTGGTATATTTGAAGTGTTTATTAAGCTTTTGATCAGGAAAAAAATTTAGTATTTTCTTTTCTTTGAGTAATGGGAAGGGGAGTAAAGGATGGAGGAAGGATTCTAGATTTTGGGAAAGGGAGAGGAGTATGAAGTTGGGAGGGTCCAAAGTAAGACCTGGGGAAAGCAAATGATGCTGCTAACATATGAAAAAGTACTAAGCAGTTTGACAAAACATAAGGTTTGTAGTTTTGTGCGAGCACTACCTAGGTTGCTTTCTTAAGGACATTGTCTGGTGTACGAGGACTGAATTGCTGGATTGAGTTTAATGTGGGCTAGGAGAATAATTTTATTTGAAAATAGATATATGTTGACTAAAGCTTTATTATTATTATTATTATTTTTCTAAGGAAAGACTACAGTTTTTTTTTTAAATCAAGAAAAGAGTATAGTTTATTTTACCACTAACACAATGTTGGTGTTTTGCTTATTTACTCTGAACACAGTAAAATAGATATTAAGGACATCTTGGAAAGTGTATGCTTTGGCTTCTACATTTGCTTATATGTGGTGCACTGATGGAGTTGTTAACTTTGTATATGTGATCAGGCTGGTAGAAGACACAATGTTGTTTATGTTAAGCATAATTCTTGCAATAGTTAGGAAATCATGACCTTGTAGCGATGGACGCCTTCTATTATAGATTTCTTTTTCAAGCTTCCATTGAAATTTTCTTGTCGAGCTTCAATCAAAAAATTTTCCTGTAGAGCAATTAATATGTATGTAGACAGTAAGATCTCGTGTCGTGTTTATGAAAAGTTAGTGGCAGCACTGACACTCATTGCTGTAAATTTTAAACAAAATCCCGTCGGAAAAATGATGTTTTTTTTGCCAGATCCATTGTAAGGAAAGCTAAAGCCATGAACTTTTATGTCTGTTTGGATGATATTTTCTTCTTTTCTCTCTCTCTTTCTCTCTCTCTCACTCATTGCTTTAAGTAAATCACTGTGGTAACTGTCTGATATCAAGACCTAGTCCCTGACTATCTTGGTTATGGATTTCTTCAGGGAAGTTCACGAAGAAGCAAATCAAGCAAGAGAAAAAGTGTCAGAGCTGAAACTGCACAGGCAGGAACAAGCAGCGGCACGGCGTGAGAAACTGCGACAGGCGTACCTTCGTAAACAGCTGGAGAAGCTGAAAGCTACATCCAACCCAGAGCAAACATGACAAAAAGGAATTTGATGATAGAGAATAGAATAGAAAATTGTTTGAATTTTCAAGCCTAACAAGGGAAGAAAAGAGGGGGCTTGAGCTTGTAATTGTGTATTTGTGATTTATGTAATTCAGAGTCCTTTAAGTAAATTTGCACCTGGTTTTTCTTTTTTCTCAATAAATGAGCTTTTGAATTTTTGGCATCGAACATGTGAGAAATCCATACATGCATAATAAAGTTGCATATATTTGTTTATATATATTATGCATATATTTGTTTAATTGATACGTGTAAGAGTTGAACATTTGTAGATTAATAATATTAAATTAATCATTTTTAAAAAAAATAATATTAAAAATAATATTTGAAGATTTCCTACTTATATTATTATTTTATTTATTAATTAACCAACATAAATATATAGAAATTCATATAAATCTAACACATAAGAAAGAGTTGTTCAATTCCACAGACAAAAGAGGAAAAAAAAATCGACTCCACTGGGGATCGAACCCAGAATCTCTGGTTCCGTAGACCAGCGCCTTATCCATTGGGCCATGGAGTCTTGGATGCTGCAAGCGATACATAATTTACTCATCTTCGTATGGTCATCACGATTATTTTATTATTTTCAATTTTCTTTTGTTCTGCAATTCAATCATAGAATTTAACCCATATATATATATATATATTACACAAAACTAAAACTTAAAAAATAAAAAAATAAAAATTTAGAATTAAATAGTACTAAGAACTGTAAATATGAAATAATTCCGAAAAATAATAAGTTTTACCATTTTCTCAAGAAATTCTAATGATTATATGAAAACCATGTTACATATTAGCCAATTAGAATGTTGTTTTTAAATGTTGTTATGATTTTTTTTCAATAAAAATATATATATTCATCACTTGAATGATATATATATATATATATAGACACAGAGTACATTTCGTTTCGAATCTACAAATTTTTATAAAAGAATTATATTAATCGCGTAGTTAATTAGTGATTAAAGTAAAAATTAATTAAGAGAGAGATGCTTGGCAATGATTAGAGACAAGGATATGCTGTTAGGTTAGAGAGTCCAGGGTGTTTCAAAGTTAAGTGGAGTGAAGTAATAATAAGACAACCAGCACTAATCAGCTGGCAAACTTAATTACTTAGAACTTAATCCATCTTTATAAAGAGGATTTGAAGCCCAAGTGTTCATTCCCACACAAGAGAGAACTCACTACTTCCAGTCTAGAGAAATTTGTAAGTAAAGAGAGATGGAGGGTAGCAAAATGGCAATAGTTTTTATCATCAACATTATGATTATTCTAGGGCTTTCTGTAATTGGAGTCAATTCTGCAGTTGAAAGTGCTGGAGAAATTTCACCCTCACCCATGCAAAGTGCTGGATCGATTGTCGGAGTTTCTGCTGCACTTGCCGCTGCAGCTTCTCTGTTGGCCTTTTTTATTTGAGTTCTTCAATTCATCATTGATTTGTTTTGAAGGATTCATCTATAAGTTTATTTCAGCATCATTGATAACAATGTAAGAATCATGTCTTTTCCTCATTTTCTCTGTTGGAGAATCCTATTTCTTTGATATAACATTTATTTCTCGAAGTTACAAAATTCTATACTTTCGAGGTTGTCTCAATCCACATCTTATATTCTTAATTCACACATTGTATTGGGTTTGTCCCACTCAATTATCACTTCTAATACCCTCTTTTGAATTAGCTATCTAGGATTTGTTCTTGAGAAGAGGCAACTGTCAATACTAATCAACCCTTCTAACATAAAATAGAATCACAAAATCACCCTAAATTTTCAAGTAATGGCACAAAATATATAACCATATCTACAGCCTTTATGAACTGGAATACATTGTAACGAGAGTCACTTGACTATCTATATAAAAACAGGAAGTCATTCGAAAAACAAAAAAGAATTGGAGAAATAAGTTTGAAAATATTACTCTGCATGCATAGTATTACACCTATTAAGTCATCGATTTTCAATAGAACTGAAAAGATCCTTGTATGAGCGCTTTGGGGCATCAACACGAGACACTATCTCCACAACTTTGAAAGACGATTCAGAATTAAGTAATGCCTCAACAGCAACTTCTGCGACTTGGTCTCTAGATATGCTGCCTTCGTAAAGAGTATCCTAGCAAGGAAGAGAGGGGGGGATAGTTTGTCATCACTTCATGAGAAACAGCAAAAGAATAATCACAAAGATCTTGCTAAAATCCCATTTTAACTCCTAGTAACGAAAGAACGTAACAATAACAATAACATCATATGTTTATAGGTGGCCTTATTGCTACTCTTTTCTGATTCCCAAAAATAGAATTAGTATTTATATATCCTTTTAGTAATGGTATCTTGAGTTTGATTTAAATGTATTCAATTCTCATTCGATTCATACATTTCATATATAGAAACTTGGTCATAATTTACATGTTTGGTACATAATTGAATTCACTCTACCCATATCTCCAATTCTGATGATGAATTTGTATTCTCACTTATCAATGAAAAAATCACAAGAACATCTAACTTAAACTGGACATGAAATTGACTTATAATTTAGAATGTTATTTTATTCAACTTCTATCTCTTTTATGTTGTATTCCCATTCTTATTTCGAAAAATGAAATTTAAACTAAACTCAACAGTAGTGTTATCGTTCCAAAAGAGATTAGATGAATGTGATTACCTCAGGCTCCATGACAACATTCCCTGTTGGAGGTTCATTTCTCAGTCCACCAGGCCTTATAATTGTATAGTTAATACCAGATTTTCTGATATAGTTTTCAGCTTGAAGCTTCGCTATCAAGGTTAGTCCAAAAACATTGAGAAAGATGTAAGCAGGATTAAAAATCTGCCCCATTGCAGCTCCATTAACTAAAATGGAGCTAATAAGTACGAATCTGTTGACACCCTTTTTACGGCATGCTTCCACGAGATTTACTGTGCCAAAATTATCAACCTGAAATGGAATGATCTTCATAAACTACAATAATCTAAACCATAAAACAGTTCCATAAAGAAAAGTTGCAGCTGACCTAGAAACACAAGAGAACACCAAACTAACAACTAGCAAACTTTCAAGTGGAGGATAAAAATTTTCCTATGCAGGATAAATTGCTGGATAAAGCTAATCGGTAAAATTTACAGGAAAGAAGTATTCGACACATTCTCTGCAGATGCAACTTCAGCTAGCAGATACAATTTGGAGTGAGATGGGAGGTCTGGTGACATTCTTCATTTGGCTAACTCCGGCAACTCTACTGTATCAATATAAATAAGCCAGTCTACAGGTATCAAGTTATACCATTAATTAGCTCCACAAGTGTTGCTTGTAAAAGAAGAAATTAGGCTATGTTAGCCACATGAAAGCCTTTTTTACTTCTCATTTCTTAAGTTTGTATATATTTACACATAAAAGACATCCACGGTAGTTAGAGATGAAAAAGAAAGTTAAAGATGGCATTAAAATGAAGATGGAGTTTAAAAAGAATAAAACTTGTTTTTAGTGCTTTATAGAAAACTGTTGTTTATACTTGATCACTTTACAAAAAGACAGCACTATACATGTTTTTACAAATAGACAAGTGAGATTAGTGAGAGATCAGTAGGAATGCACTAACAAAAGCAGTAAACAAGGAGGGGAAATTAATGAAACTTTACAAAAGAATTTGGCAAATGCATAAACTTGTAACAAATAAGTAGTTCAAGGGCATTAATTTTGCAATATCAGAACTTAGTTTAACCTGTTGCACGATCCCTTTCTAATATTTTTCTTCCTCTTCAACATGCTTTGAATTACTACACTTGTTTTCAGTCTCATGGTTCAACAACCTCAGCACTTTTATATGACAATGATTTTGAAAATCCTCAAACCAGCACAGAATTTTTTTTTTAATCCTGAATTCAGCCAACACGTTTTAAAACCATGGCAGTGCTTCATGAAGTAAAAACATTTAATAAGGCTGGCAACTAATTGTTTAAGCTAAGTATATAAAAGAGATCAATTGGTAGTACATTACTCCTCTCACAGAGACGTGCTCTTCCTGAAAATGGAAGAGTTGCAGTCACAGTTATGGTGTAAGCTTAAAAGGTTGATGTACTTCATTTTATAACCAGCAGGGATTAAAGTTCCAAGAAGGAATTGGAGTGCGCAAATTCAAAAGTTATAAAGACTAACAGAAGAAATCAAAAGGCAATCTTGGTTCCTCAAAAGAAAAAAAAAAGAACAAAAAAGCACAAAACTAGTTCCAAAATTATTGCCAGCAGCATATTTAATTTCATACCATATATTCCTACTTCTGTTACTTGAATGAATTTCAATATTGAAAAAAGTAATGAGAAAAAGTAAATAGGAAATGGGACATTAGAAACGATACATACAGTATAAGTGAAATAAAATAGTATATCAACTGTATTGAAAAACAAATGAATAAGTAGATAATTGACCTTCCAAGGGGCAAATAAATCCCAACCCGGCTTAAATCCAGTAGCGCATATGACAGCTTCAGAATCATCACCTATAGCTTCAGATAACTTAGCAGAACCCTCCGTTACATCTGCTTTCACCTGCAACAAATTTAAGGACAGTGAATTTACCCAATTCAAGCTAAAATTTTGTATTGAAAAAATGATGAAACTAACAATTTGGAGGGCTGGGTTGTCGTCAGAAAGCACAGTTTTCGCCTTATCTAAATCCCAAACCCCGGCCTTGACTTCAAATCCCCTCGACAGCAGCTCCCTGACGATCCTTTTCCCTGTACTTCCTGTAGCTCCGGCAACAAAAATTTTCTTCTTCACACTCTCATTTACTACTTGGGTTGTGTCTGTAAATTTCTGGGTGATTTCACCACCCTCCATCTGACAGACGAATGAGAAGAGAAAGTGGTTGGTTGCTGAGAAAACGCGGGAAAATAAAGGAAAAAAGGGAGTTGTGGGAATTGGGTAGCAGTGTTACCTTGACTGAAAAGGAGAGAGAGGTGGTTGCAGAGAAGGGTCTAGTGAATGGGAGAAGGTATGGAGCCGAGGTAGAAGAATATCTGAGAAGGAGAGGATTGGCCATTGATACACGTTTTCTTTTGTGTACCAGAAAAACTCCAAATGGATGTTAGTGATGGACTGTATTTCGTGGGTAGTCCAAAAACCATCAATTGATTTATTAATGTCAGTAAATATTTTCTGCTGTAAAAGCCATTAGAGGGAAGAAGAGAACAGTTGGGATCACAAGAAAAGAATATCTGAGTGTAGTGTGGCAATTGACGATTGAACTATTAATTTTACAAGATTCAGAGTGTAAATTAATTTATTAAACTATACAAATTTCAAAAAATCTATTTTTTTTTTCCCTTTAGTTTGAAATATATATTATCATTTTTGGTTTCATTTTGTTCTAAAATAAAATAGGAGATTGATTGTCTTCAGATCACTCAAAAACTTAATTCTCTTTGACTTGTTTTTTATTCACAAATGAAGTTACATCAATTTCAGAGTTAGAAAAGAAAAAAATTGATTTAACCCTTGGAGCAAAATAACAAACAGATTTAAGACAGGCAGGGATTTATCAATTGTAAACTCAATAAACAAATGATCTAATTTTAATAAATTCATTAGATTTTTCTTTTATGTATCTGCCAAAACTGTCATTAACTGATGCAGCTTGTAAGGCCAAGAAATCTAGAGGTTTAACAAAAAGGAATTTAGTACATATCCCATCCCCCAAAGACAATCAATGAACTTAAGCTATGAAACATATACATGCATAATTATGATGTGCTCCGGGGATACAAATTGTTTCTCTTTTTTGTTAATGTGATTAGGGTAAAAGAGATGTTGTGTCCACCTTTGGTTTCAAATTCCACTTTTCGACGAACCTCTAGTTACATCTTCCGACCTGCATTTTCCCCGGAGCTCTTCTTCCTCAAATTAATTGCTTCCAAGTCATTTGCTGATATATAGAAGTATGTTAGCACTTAAACAAAAAAGGGGCTAGTACTACAACTTAATCCATTAGATTTGCCACCGACCCAGTAAGGCCACTGGATCAATATTTACAAGTTTTCTTCCATTCCATTCGGTATCTTCATCTTCATCTTCATCTTAAGATTACCCATTATTCCAAAAGGCATGCAACCTGATAGAATTACAAAATACCTTTCTATATACCTAACAAACACATACAAACATGTACATTCGATACAAAGCATTAACTCAGGATCATCCATCTCTAGATTACATTGCATACCTGCTTAAGTAATTGGATGTCCTTTTCGTCATCCCATTACTTCATATAACATGCACTTTTCCATCAGTAATCATTACTTTGTTATCGTCTTGGAGTTTCTGGTCAAACACAAAGAATAAACTCTAATCATTAACGCTCACAAATGGCCAAGTCCACATTAAAAACAAGTCATATATACAGCTTAACAGCCAGAGAGAAGAAAGAGGGAGAAAGTGATATGGTGGTGTTACTAAACATCACTTTACCTCTAAGAAAAATGTTATGTCAGCCCTCGAATAATGAGCATCTGGTCCAGCATTGACAACCTTCTCTAAATCTGTAATGGATATTTCGTCCAAGCGATTTGCCCTCATATGATGACCAAATACTGAATTAAATGCTTCCAATCTGCAGTCATCAGAAAATAGGAAAAAGATAAGAGTGAGAACCGTTATACAGGAACTGAAAACCATAAAGCTAAGAAAACCAGTATACAGGTGCTGAAAGAAATAAAGTTAAGCCAAACACGCTTAGAGACTCACTTGCTTGGTAAGTCACATACCTTTCAGGAGTGATGTCGACAGTATATTGGTCATCAGAAGGTTCATCTACTTCCATGGCATCTTCCGTTAAACTAGTTAAGGAAATAATAACACAATCAGCAAACTGATAATGAGGCTTCCTTCAACTACCAATACTAAGATAGTGGCAAAAAGTTAGAAAGAGTTGAAAGAATTTCCTGTAATAAAACTCCAGTGATATAGAGCACCCCTAGCCCAGCTAATATAAGAATATGAAATACTATGGCACAAGTATTGGCCAAAACCCTGTTAGATGCAGAGATAGGAGATCCAAAAATAGTATGAGCATTCAATTTTTTCATGATCATTGCTTCAGAGACCATTTCAGGTGAATTTGATTAGCAACCATTAGAGCTTGACATTACCCACATTGCATAGGCCACAGCACACAGAAAATGAGGTCAAATTACGGGCCATTCACAATTTGTATTGTCCAGCAAACTAACTTAAATAATTTTTTGCTTCATGGCATGGGATCTGAGTATATAGATATTAAAAAGAGAACAGTAACTCTATTTTTGGCTCTATCCAAATTTGCTGGACAAACACTTCTGCACATGCTTGGTTCAATCATCCAAAAAGTTTAATGCAGACTGCAAGTTAGTATCTTTTGTAACCTGAGAAGTCTTTATTGACACTGTACCATTTATATCATGCATTAAATAGTACTAATACAATAATATATGTTCCTAAAACTAAAATTTTTTAAAGAATATCTAAATCATAGGCAAATTATTTCAAGAAAATTATCTGAAGAGCATGCAACAAAAATTGACATCTGTACAAAAGTTTAGGCATGTTAGGCAGTATCAAATAAATGTTCTTCCAAATGGTCAGCAATTAAGCATCCTCTGTAAAGATGAAAATTACTCCAAATGAGTCAAGCTTATCATAGGGGCTTCATATTTCAACCATATTAGAATGCAAATGCTGTAGAATGACAAATACATGGTGCATGATCACTTGGGAGGAGGTTAGGCATTTTACAACTTGAACACATCTGAGCAATAATTTTACTGTATTTTTATGAGCAACTGACAAAAACAAAATATAGGTTTTCGTGCACTCACCCCTCTCCATCAGCGGTATTTTGCGCTGCCCTACGACTTCTACGGGGGTTATGCTCAGTTCTTCTTGTTCTCTCCAATTCTTCTAATTCCTCTCTCTCTCTTTCTTGTTCTCGTTCCTCCATCTCAGTCAATTCTTTATGATATATAGCAAAATTAAGAATTTTCAAGGCAGATTCAACATCAGATTTCAAAACCTGTCAAGCAAATTTATGAACCATTATTAGGTTAGAAGAAGATTTCCAGATCTCAGTTATATGCAAACAGTGGAAAGAAGCCATAAAATAGAGTAAGATGCAAGTAAAAACTACAAACATGAAAGTCACCATTCTTTTTAATTGCATTGATAAGAAACACATTAGCAAGGAGAAAACAATCTAAGAGACTGAATATTTAACAGATTCTGTAATGTCAAAAAAGAGCAAAAATAAATGAACCTTTCTGCTCAACTTCAATTTGGCATGCGCAGTTGAGAGTCGTATAATTGTTTCTAATGTTCTGGCAGTTATGGGAAGTGTTCCCCCAGTCTGGAACATAGAAATATCAAAGACAATAGCATATACAAAGCATCATTTCAGATATCAAAGTAACAATAATTGCATTAATAATGTTATGAGATTCCTTTAACAGGGCTACCTTTGCATTTGAGCTTGTATTTCGAAGCTCTGCATATGCTGTTGCAATATGTTCAGATGCCTGGAAATAAGCCAAAAGAATCAGCAGTAAATATAGAAATCATACAAGGTCAAATGGGAAGAACACTAGCTAAGATCCTGGAAATGAATATTTAGCCATGCTAATTTGCACGAGAATATGGTTGATTGTCAAAGAATGGCATAATAAACCAAACATTAAAACAATAAATCACAACCTCATCAGTGAGTTCCGGCTGAATACGATTCTTTGCATAATGGATGTATTTCTTTAGGAACTTGATGGTAAGTGTATCACGCTTGCGACCCCTTTCTGTTTTCTTTCCATGGAGCATTCGATTATATTTAACAAAAACAGATGAGTCATTATCAGCATCATCTTCTCTATCATATCTTGGACCTCCATCAAGTGCCGCCTCACCTACATATTTAAAGGAGATTGGTTCAGCATATTTAAATGAGATTGGTTAAGCAGCTTTACATACAGTACAGCCCACAAGTTCTTTAAAGACCCAGGAAAGCTGCTGACCTACCGCCATCAGATCTTGAAAGGTAGCGGTGCATGCGGAGGACGTGCTCTGATATTTTATTGTCAATAGCAGGGTCCATTTGATCCAACACAATAAATAGTAGATCAAAACGTGAAAGCAAAGAGTCTGGAAGTCCAATATTTTTTGTTGGAGTCAATGAGCGGTCATACTGCATATTCAACCAATGGTAGGTAGAAAATCAATATAGTCATCCGAGTAAACAATACTTGCATCTGCTAGTTTGTCCAAAACAAGTTCATAAAAACAGCATCAAAGTTTGACTTACTGTTCCATATATGGGATTTGCAGCAGCCACAACACTGCACCGAGCATTCAGAGATGCATGGATACCAGCTTTAGCAATTGTTACAGTTTGTTGTTCCATAACTTCATGAATGGCAACACGATCTTGATCATTCATCTTATCAAATTCATCAATGCAAACAACACCACGATCAGCAAGAACCATTGCACCAGCTTCTAGTCTTCTTTCTCCTGGTTAGACGTAAATTAACTTTGATGCATAAGCACCATTTTTCATGAAAGTCTTGCACATAAATTGATGGCTAACCTGTTTCTTGATCAGAAGTAACAGCAGCTGTCAAGCCAACACCCGAAGAACCTCTGCCAGTGGTTGATATGGCTAAGGGGGCAATACTCATAATTGCTCTTAAAAGTTGAGACTTGGCAACAGAAGGATCACCAACCATCATCATGTTAATATCCCTAAAAATTATCAGCATCAAGTTTTTGTAGTTAAAAGGCATAAAAGAAGGGAGAGAAATCAAAGAGTCCCCTCTTTGTAGATGAGATTATGATCTCTTGACTGCCTTATCAATTAGTGATATAAATATCATGATGTCAGTGAAATTCTTAAAACTGACTCACCCTCTTAAATGAGTCCCATTCTTCAAATTCTTTTCCATCCCTCCAAGCATCAGTAAAATCACTGCTTTCTTTATCCAAGAATGCCCATATATAGAGGGTGCTAGAGAATTGCCAAGTAGATCAAATGTATCATCTCTTTCTGCTATCTTTTTAATGTTTTTCAAGTCTTCAGGACTGTATATTGGTGAATTGGCTTCTTTATTTAGTAGGGAGACATTGTTGGCGATAAGAACAGTCCTACATGTGTTGAACACTCAGTCAACATCATAGGGTAGAAGATATTACAAAGAAATTGTTAGTCGTAGACCAACCTGAAAACTCCATTCACGCTGCCCTTGCTTTTCCCTGGAAGTGCCTTATATACCCCAACAATTGAGACACGATCTCCTGGCTTGCACGAATCAACCAGATCATCCTCAACTATAGCATCAACTGTTCGTGGGAGTTGACCCGGGGCAGAATTTTCAGGTACTTCTTGTATTGACAAGGTCTGATGATCTTTGTATTTGCACAACCCATACTCAGTAACCAACAGGTTGCCATTTTCATCCTAAAACCACAGTCCCATGAGAGACAATCCTCTGGATATATTAAAAAAATTATGAGCGAAACACCTGACTTACCCTGGTAGGATAAACAGAACCAGTAGGCAAGCCAATGTTGGACGTTATGTCTCGATATTCGCGGGTGGTGAAGTTTCCAGTTGAGGGGCAGAAGTGAACACTTTTAACAACCTTTGGCCTGACAAGTGAACCTAAAATCAAGATATCTGGAGGTCATGTATCTATACTACTTCAAAACTCAGTCGCTTAGTTTCACATCAGAAAAAGAACAAGGTGCAAAAAACATCAAGCAGGAATTCCAACAAGTGAAACACAGTTATTAATTTTTAAGAATGGATATCAGCATTAAATAATACTAAAAATTGGGACTTAATGAACAGGAGAACCTAACAACAAATATCTATTGAACTATTTCTTGGTTAACGATAATGTTCTCTTACTGGATTCAAGACTACGCAAAATATAGAAATATAACATGGATATCTAGAGAAGTACATTTTGTGACAATGCCCTCAACGCAGACCATGGATCCAATAAATTCTGACAGAAGTTCTCTTGGAGTGACGCGACGAGAAACAAAAGGGCCTTCAAAGCCCACAAGAACTTGCTCTCCTTCCTTCAAGTACTTTGGGTCAATATTGCGGGTAACTTCAGTAACAGCATCACAAAATGACTGCACATATTCACCTGGACTCTTAAGAATCCTAAAGAAAATAACAAGGAATCAGTATCAAACAATTAGTAAGGAAAATAAAAGAGCAAATTCATTGTAGGTGGCAGGGAAACCGTAATTGGTAAAAACCTAATACTTCTAAGTTCTGGGTTCACAATTAGCTATTCAAGGGAATGAAAAGCCCGTTCAACTAAGATGCAAGAAAATTAATTGCACCAAGCAAGTGCATCAATTTCCGTTTCCAACCAAATAAAAAGCAGAAAACCAATTTATCTTCACTTATTTCTTTCAGTTCCACGCAATCAAACAACTTAGCAAGAAGAGTCCACCGTAGTTGCTAGAAACAAATTGAAAAGCTCATGTACACAAACCAAAAATTCGTTCTACCCAAAACAGCAATTTTGCTCACTCGAATCAGCTACATCAACTTTCAAAGTCAAGTCAGTGAAAGTATGAAAGAATGAAGGAGACTGTTTCGGTTAGGTTATGAGGATAATCAGGCTCAATTACTGGTGTTTCTCTTCAGCACTTGAAGCGTATTGCTAGTATCATCTTCCGGAACCTAAATGAAGCCTAAATAAGAAATTGAATTAATTAGTTAAAAATCGCATTATTAAGTTCTTGACAGAGATTGGTTTGACATTTCCTTCGAACAATCAACACAAAAGGGAAAAAGAACCCTTCAAATTACGGATTAATGGAGGTGAACTTTTTATTTTCTGGGTAAACCAGAAGGCTCAATTAAGCCTTCGAGATTCTGACCAATTCGCCCATTTGATGCCAAGCTTGTACCTTTGACATCGACTTTCCCGGGGAAACAAACAGAAAGCGCAAGAGAAGGAGCAGGGAACAAACCTAGGAGCAGAGTCACGATAAAATGAGTGGAGATCAGAGAGGTTGACAATGAGGCGGCGAC
>NW_019014526.1:199832-216500 GCF_000150535.2 Carica papaya
AATTTGCATGAGGACAAGTAAAAGTCTAACTTGAAACACCATGAAGCAAAAACATAAAATTAATTCATTAAACCTGCAAATATTTAGAATGGTGTTCTACAAAACTTAATCCCCAAGATTATACATTCAAAAGAAAGTTTTTGGAATTTCAAATTTAGCTTAGAAAGTTGCTGATGATAGTTTCTCTGTATCCTTCAATATTTCATTTGTCAGAAGCAAGACAATCACTGGTGCTTAAAGCCAAATAAATGTTCCAGTGGATACTCGCACTGTAAGTGATGATCAGAAGCATTTAGCCTCAAAGTTTGGAGCTCTGACTTTTGATTCAAATCTAATCAAGACATGATAAAAATCAAGGGAAAGGGCAGGAAGCCATGTTGCTGGAACTTTTAGAACTCAACACCATCCGATAGACACTAACATATTTTGCAGCAATTTGATAAGCCAGTAGAAGCTTATATTGATCAAAAAAGGCAACCAAAATTTCAAGCCCCACTTCACCTATCCGAACAGAAGTCCGATGGCTAAAAAGAGACAAAGAACAGTTTAGCTTATGCTGGAGGTTCAACTCAAAATTACTACATGACTAGCAGCTACAACTGCCATCAAATAAACAACCAGCAGTTCAGTAAAGGTTACAAGTTGAAGCACATTCTAGCTGACCAAATCTCTAAAAAGCATAAGTTATCTCCGGCAAGAATGGCAGACAAGCTGATAGATTTGAGTGAATGTTCAAGGCTTAAATGCAGAAAATGCCACCACAGAGTTGTGTCCGCCAAATCCAAATGAATTCGAAATGGCTGAAATAAAAATGTAATTAGTATTAGGGATTTTATACTTCAAATGAAGCTAAAATATGACCATATTTTGCAGTTCAAAGGATTAATAACTTACCAACGTTCACCTCATGTCGCTGCTTTTCGTTGGCGACTGTATCAAACTCAACTGATGGTTCAGGATTCTAAAATTGCAAAAAAGAATAAATAAATAAAGCAGGCTCTCAACCAACGGACAATATCCAATCAAGGAGGCTGGTTCCATTAACCAAAGCTAGATTAAGATTTAGATGAAGTAGCACATACGAATTGGTTTATTGTTGGATGCAGCCATCCAGTAGTGATGGCCTTCACAGTGGCAATTGCTTCCAAACCCCCAGCTGCACCGAGGCAGTGTCCTATCATGGACTGCCAATGTATTCCAAACATGTTAGCAAGGAAAATTTAAGAAGAGTATCAACATTATATGCTTCTGTTTGTGTGCTCTGATCCTGAAGAAGGCAATAATTTGCAATCAAAATAAGAAGATTATGAACCTTGGTCGCATTTATCTTGATTCCTGATGTGTTTTTGAATACTTTCTTGATAGCATTTATCTCAGCAAGGTCACCAGCAAGAGTTGAAGTTGCATGCGCATTTATGTAGTTAACCTGACAAAAGAGATCAGTATAGTCTTTTAAGTTGATATGTTTAGCTCTTTGAGACAGATGAAAACAAATGCACCACTATATAACTGTTTACACATTTCCAGTGGCATTTAGCAAAGTCCAAACACTCAACTGCAGAAACTTTGCTAATCCAAACCCTAAAACTCTTTTGCATCCCCCTTGACCATTTATGTCCATGCAAAAATTTGACAAACTTAGGCACTTTCAATCTGTCTGATCATCATGCAGGTGTAGATGAGAATATAACACTCCACTATCTTGGAACAAGAGAGGGTTATTGAGGCTGTCTGGCTATGGTTTTTTATTTTGGCCTTTAAGTCAATGTGACTTGTAAGTCCATATGGCTTGTAGCCCAATATTCTTAGCCATAGCCATGCTAAGCAAATTACAGAAATCTTTGCATTTCAAATTGTTGGATGTAGCGCTGAAATTGTGATCTGTAAGAGATCAATCATTTTTTGTTCATCCAATTGCCAAAAATTAGATTAAGAAATGAAACAATACTTTTCTTTTTCTGAAAATTGGAGGAAAACATAAAATATTTTCAATTATTAGCTTTGCCAACCACACAACCAGAACAAAAGCAAATAAGCTCAATTCACTTGTCATAAATAGATGCTGATAATTTGCAAGAAACACAAAGTAAAAATATTCTAAGCAACTTTGACTAATAACAATTTGATCTCTTCCTCTTTACTCTCATAGGTATCATTTGAAATTGTAATTTATGGGTAAACCATAACAAGAATCCAGTTGAAGCCTTGCAAATTATAAGAGTTTTAACTAAATTTCTGTGTTTTGACTACATAGTGCAGCATAGTTGTTCTATCGGTGGACATGAATAAAACAAACAAAATTAGAAAGAATCTATCTGGTTGGACTCAATTTATAGATGCAAAAAAATCATGTACAGGTATATGAGCAGATGGAAAAAAAATATATACAATTGGAAAAAGAATCAAGTAAAATGTCAAAACAAACAGGATGGCAGAACAGTACCAAATAGCCTAAGTGACACCACATAAAGAACTAGAAAAGAATATTAGTTAGAGAACAAAGCAAATCACCTCCTCTGGTGATACACCAGCTTCCTCAAGGCTTCTCTCAATGCATGAAGACACCCCAAGTCCATCAGCTCTTGGATCAGTCATGTGATAAGCATCACAATTAACAGCACCACCTAGGTACTCGGCAATAATTGGTGCACCTCGTTTCATTGCATGTTCCAAACTCTCCATTACCTACCATGAAAATAATAAAGCTCAGCAGAAAGCTTCTCAATTCAACTGACAGTCCACGGTCTGCAGCAGGCACATCTAATAAATTAAGTATATGAAGAAAACAGGAATTTAGAGGATGTATTAGGAAATGCATCAACAAGTATATCAGGATAGCATCTATCTCCAAATCATGCTCTAGGAATACAACAGTTGAACCAAGCAGCACATCAGCACTCAGAAGTTTATGTCTATTTCCATATGCCAATCTTAAAGCTGTAGCAACATCCTCAAGTTGTGAGGAAATAAATCATCATGCCAACCCCACTATTCACACCCTAGCCAAAAAGAAAAACAAAGAACAAATATCACGCACGTAATTCATCCTTGGCATAAGAACAGAGCTTACCAGAACACCAGCACCTTCACCCATTACAAAGCCATCTCGATCTCTGTCCCATGGCCTTGAAGCAGTTTGTGGATCCTCATTTCTTTGAGATAAGGCCCTGCACGCAACAAAGCCCCCCAGCCCGATGGGAATGATGGCAGCTTCAGTTCCACCAGCAATCATCAAATCTGCCTCACCTCGACGGATGTGATTGGCAGCAGCATAAAAGCAATAATTTGACGTGGCACAAGCAGTTGAAATTGAATAATTTGGACCCATAAAACCAAGATCAATGGCAAGCAAAGCAGAACCCATGTTTGTTATAGCATAAGGAATGAAGAACGGGGTTATTCTTCTATGGCCTTTCTCTATTAGAGCCTGAACACCATCTGAAAACACTGTGAGACCACCCATTCCAGTTCCAACCAGCACTCCAGCCCGCTCCTTGTCAATCTGCAGGGAATTGGATCATCTAGTCAAGCAAGTTCTTTTTGAAAGGAATCTAGCTCTAGCAGACCATGTATATAACTCAAAATGAAGGCATCTGTTTAACCAATTTCAACCCTAGACAATAGAACCTTTTAAGGCATGCTACAATGCCTTTTGATAAATGCAACCTATGATGAACAGATAGTAAACTATTCCAAAGAAAGACTGATCACAATAAATTAAACATGCATTTCATATATTAATTCTGCCAAAACTTAGAGAAAAGCAAAAATGGAAGTGCCTTAAGTAGGATAGGATATATCATATATATATTTTAAAACAAAGGCCAATACTTGCCAGAGGAGAATACAAAAAGATGCCAGTTTCACTTAAAGAAAATCAGATAGAAAGATTTGCAGCCTTGAGGACACTAAAATTTCCAATGAGCTGAAACATGCACATTGGACATCGATCCCTGTTTCTCGTTCCCCATCTAATGATCAGCAAATAATAACACTACGCAAAGAAACAAATGTAGGCTACCAGATTTCCGGTCCCTTCTTATGTCATTTAAACTGCATTTGGTTCACCTTCATTTATTCTAGTTCTATTCCCAAATTTTAAGTAGTTGAATTCTATTCCAGTTCTATTTCTCAATTTTACTTAGTTGACATATAGAATTTAGTCATAACTTACAGGTTTGATGATAGTTAAACCAACTCCACTCTTATCTTCCATTCCACAATGATAGATTCATATTGCACTTGTCGAAGAGGGAATCAGAAAAACACTTAACTTGAATTAAATATTGAATTGACTAAGAATTATAATACTGTTCTCATTTATATCCATTCTCATTCCTATTCCACGCTAAAATTTGAACCAAACTCAACCTTAATGAAAGAATTTTAAGGCAGAATATTAATATTGTGTAGTCAAAACATAAATGAAAATGCATACCTAAAGAGTTTAATGGCGCGGTTGAATCATTGACTAACAAGACCAACAAAAAGCCAATAAAATATTGACAGGACAACTTGCCGATAAACATTCATTTGGAATCAATGCCCTAAAGGACCTCCCCCAGCCATTAGTGATCCCAGGGAATAAAGGTTCCCAGAACCATTTCCTACCCAAGAACAAAGCCCGAGAAACTCCCACATATTGTAAAGTCAAGGACAGTCAACATGAGCTGACCAGCAACAGCAAATATCATAACCAGGAAGCTTAGTGGCAATGTAGAAAACCATCTAAAAATCATCATGAACTAGACAAAAACAAACGGCATATACACTAAACAGAAGATGTTAACAGTCCTAACCTTTTCATTTTTAAGACAAACTTTGTCCACTTCTTTGTGTGAAGGCTTTTAGATTGTATCATCTATAACTACGAAAAGCAGATGAAACTGGAACAAGTTTGAGATTTGACCACCTAACTTTTTCTTCAAAATTTGTAGTAAATTTTAAATTACTGATGAAAATATGACTGGGAAACATCTTTGAGTGGTACCATTTTAATTGAATTAATGCTCCTTAGATCAAGTGTCTTTTTGAATAATAAATTCTGCCCCTCAATAAGTCTTGCCCCCGTGTCTGTAGAAGAAGTTTATGCATAAAGCATAATGAGGCATTGAGATCATCAATAGAGAATATTAAAAGAACAGAAATACATCCTGTACAAGACTTCCAGGATGCACAACTTCTTATGGATTGACATTACTTCTTCAGCAATTAAATACTAAATATTTGAAACATAATCTTTGAATATATATCATATTTAAAAAAAATCATTCAACTTTCTAGAAAAGGAAGTATACAAACTTATAATTGTAAAACATTCCAGACATTACATGTACTCATCCTTATTCATCTTCTACGCCCGTGTCATGTAAATTTAACATGAGAAATCAAAAATGCTAAGAACGGAAACGTTATGCACTTCAATTAGAATTTTCAATCATAAAACACTAGGAGGGATTTTCCTACACAAAATTGCTGCAGAAAGTAAACCCATGTTCTCCAAGAAGACATTTTTCCTATGAAAGTTAAAAATAAGAGCAGAAAAAACAGAGGATTGATTTGGTTTATGAAAGTAGTAGCAGATTATGAATACATAAAGATATAAAAATAGATCGTCTTCAAAAAGTAATATGGAAACATAAAATGAACCCATCAAATTCTTATTTAGTCAATCTACTTAGAAACACAAAATATAAAATTGCCATCTTCATTTTAACTTCACCTGCTTCCTGGGACGCACCCATTAAACAAGTGAAACATCACAAGCCATTTAGCATTTCCTCCAGAAAACCTAAATTAAATCGATTAAAATCATCCCAACAAAAACCCAAAACCAAATCAAGCTAATTGCAATCAGCGATGAAAACTGCAGTATAAACCGAACAGATAAGACGAACCTTGCCAAGCTTATCTCCCCCGAGATCCGCATCCTCCAGGGCCTTCTTGCCTGCGACAATGCAGTACCTCAAGCAATCATCGAGCCGCCTATCGTTCTTCCCATCAATGTACCCTTCTGAGGTAAACCCACGGATCTGGCCCCCGAATCGAGTCGGGAATTTGGAGGCATCGAACCTGTCAATTAGGCCAATCCCACTCTCTCCGGCCAGCAATTTTTCGTAGTACGCATCCACATCATTGCCGAAGACGGACACAAGACCCAGACCCGTGATTACAACCCGTTTTTTAGGATCTTTTTCGCGTTTTGGGGCGGAAACGGCGGACGATGCGGCGATGACCAGCGATTTCTTAGCGGGTTTGGCATTGGTAAAATGTGGGATTGGTTTCTTGGTTTTTTTGTGAAGAGGTTTGAGAGGAGATGCGCGGAGAGATGGAGATTGAAGCGCTTGCATGATGAAGAAGCTGGGAGAAACAGAAAAACAAAGAGAGAGAGAGCGAGAGAGAGCGAGAGAGAGAGAGAGAGAGAGAGAGAGAGAGAGACGAGGCGATGATAACAATGTGGTGAGCAAGCGTTTTTTACGTTGAGGGCAGAGGGTTGTTGATTTGAGAAAAAAAAAAAAAAAAAAACCAAAAGAAAAGAAAACCAGGAAATGAATTGGTATCACAGTGGGGAGATCAGTTAAGCAAGCTCGACGGAGGAAGCTCACCTGCCGACCAACTCACCACCGACTCTTTCTGTACTTCTAAATTTTACTCTCGAATACAATTTTTTTTTTTTAAATAATAAAATTAAAATTACAATTTATTTATTTATTTTTTAAATTATTTACGTAGTGTGTCCTTAAAATTCTTAAATTCTCTATCTTTAAATATAATTATCCCTTTTGTTGGGTTATGTTTCTTAAGAAAATGAAAATTCTGGACTCTTTACCTAAAAAAGTAGAAATTTGTGGACTGTTTTCAAAAAATATAATAATGAATTGTTTCGTGGTCTTGGTAGTGTGTCAAATCCAGGCCGCTGCTGCGTGGGAGCCAACACGAGGCGAAGCTCTTGACAGAAAATGGCGAAAGGCCCTCCAAAGCCTAAAAATTCACGGTCTTCTCCATCTTCCTCCGCCTCTGCTCACGAACCCAACACGTAATACTTCCTTTCTCCTCTTTGTTTTACTACACTCCGCAGACGGAAAGAGATGCTTGTACCCATGTTCATGATATTCATGTTTATGCATTTCCTTTTTTTCTTTTGGTGTTCCTCTAAATCATCATCTTCTTCTTTTTTTTTTTTTTTTTGGCTCTATCTTGTTTTCATCTGTTTGGTTACTGGGAAAACCCAGAAAACAGAAGATTATCTTTTGTTTGTTTGGTTCTGAAATACGCTTAGCTGAAAACCCATCTTTAAAAATGAGATCAACAAGGGGAAGTCAAGGAGAAAAGCTTTTCCAAATTTTGAGGCTGCTTTTAGGCTTTAGTAAAATCAAGGGGGTAACTTTTCTTTATTGGGCTTGTCAAGGAGAGGGGATGTATGATAATTAGTTAGAAGACGCATGATTAGGGTATCTTGTTTTGGTTTGGGTCGGCCTTAAAATGACAGGATTTCTTTTTTGGTGATAAAAAATGGTTAAGTCATTGCTGCTATCCAACCAAAACTAGTTGGAGGGCTAGGTAAGGTTAACGGTTTTGGATTTCTTGGTATTCTTAGTATGAAGAACAATATAAAAAAAATTATAGTTTATTTTCTTTTCCCTCTCGATGTTTGGGATGATTTTCTTTTGAGGAAAAGGGTTTTGCTTAGTAATCATAAGGTATTACTTTGAAATCTGTAGGAAATTGGTGCTCAAAATAAAGTCAAATGAAAACCTTAGGAGGTCTGTACGACAGGGTGGAGTTACAGGCCAGAGAAAGAAAGAGTATAGACCCAAGTCCGCAATGATCTCCAAAGCAAAGCAGAAAAAGATACACAAGAAATTTGACAAGAAGAAGCCCAAGAAACCGCCAACTGCTTTCTTCTACTTCCTGTATGTGTTTTCTATATGCGTAATCTTGATCTTTTATTGCTTAGTTGTATTGGAGTGCATTACTGTTGGTGTACATATTTGAACTATACTGTGCATGTTTTCGACGTCTATGCATTGACTTAGGAGCTGGATGTTAATTGCTCTTCTTGAACTTTTTTCCTTGGTTTTTCTTTTTGAAAGAAAAGTGTAGAAAATATATTAATATGAGACATCAAGGGGGCACTGCCCATGTACAAAAGATTTACAAGTCAATAAGAATATTTACACTTGACCCTAAATCTTCAAATGGTTAATATTATGTTCCAATACAGTGGAACCAAAAAAGTGTAGCCATTTGCTCACAATGTTGCCAAATATTTGTTCCTTTCCTTCAAAAGCTCTATTGTTTTTCTCTTTCCAGATAACCCAGAAAATAGTGAGTGGAATGAGTCTCAATTTCTTATTTCTCCTGAACACCAGATCTCAATTTTTTTTTTCCTTGGTTTTTGAAAGAATTAATCCTTTTCTCCTTCGAGGGGAGTCAGAAGTTATTGTTCTCCAAAATGGGCTAACTATTGATCTTTTGGTTCTTCTATGGGCTTTCCTATTGAAGGGTGCTTGTGGTGTTTGTGCTCAACAATGAGATAATTGAGGTTGCTAAGAGTTTCAAATGATATTTAAGTTAACATTTGTGTTAAGTGCTATTTGTTTAAAATCTCTGCAAGACTGGCACAATTGCTGCTTGTAGTCCTCACTTATGAAGGAAACATCTCACATATGCTTCTGAATTGACTTTTTGGTCTCTTTGCTTCCTAGTTGTTTGGTTTGAGTTATTGATTGGACGGAGTGGGTTTGCATAAGAGAAGGGTAGAGAACTGGCAGATTGGATAGGAGTGTGAGAGTGATGATAGATATATAAATTTGGGTAAGTTTTGAATCCCTGGAGTTTGGATTTAATAACTACTAGGTTCATTTATTGAAAAAAAAAAATTAGAACTCAGTCTTTGTGCTTTGAACAAACATTACAACTCAGTGCAATAAACTAACACATGTTAAGATCACGTTAAAACACAAATCCGATTTTTTCCTCAAGATGACACATGATATAATACTCCTCTGAAAGAACATATGAAATCTTGAAAAAATAGAAGAATTTTGACCAAAATGAGTTGAGAAGCTTGAAAGGAACTTGGGGAAGCTTGATTTAAATCTACTATGTAAAATTTTGATTTGAGAAATTTGAAAAAAAAAAATCTTGATATGCGTTTGTAAATTTTGATTGTTTCGATGGTTTGCAAATATGGGTTATTTCTCACATCTCTAGATCTGGTCACAGGGCCTTCTAACTTGAAGTCCTGAAGCAATAATGCTGCTTGCTTCCCAGTTTTCTGGCCTTGTCGGCCTAGGTTGAGGCTCGTCGAAGAGAACTTCTGATCTTTTGGAGAAAAACTCTTTAGATTAATACCTGATGCTTTTATTCATTATAATTTTCGTACTTATAAAGAAGCTAATTGAATTAGATCCCTATTATAATTTTAGGAGTCATAGTCTTTTTTTTTTTTTCTGGTTCCCTAATCTAATCTAAATCTGATTACTTAATAGAAATTATTAAAGAATTCTAACTCTTATTAATTTCCTAAAGAAGCCAACTTCTTGCCCAACTGCAGACTTAGACTTCTTCTTTTTGCTGCTTCATAGGTCCCATGCCCTCCTCTTTTCATACTGAAGTTAGAGTATCAGAGAAACTAACATAATACTCCGTGTATTTTATCCTAATAAGAATAGCCCTTTTAAGGCATAGAAAATGCAAGATGATTGCTTCCTTAAGGAAGTAGCTTTCACCATTAAGTATCGTATGGGATCACAACAGAACTGTAATAAACTGACTTGTCTATAACTGCTAACTAGCTTAAGATACTTGGTAAATAAAAAAGGTATAAAACTTAGTAGTTAATATGCCTGGCAAACAATAAAAACTAAAATGCTTAGTAAATTGACTAAATTAATCTTCCTATAGTTTTCATATGAAAACTCTTGTAGACTTGAACTTCTAAATATGATTTAAGCTCCTGGTGAGCCATAACAGTTTTTCTTGGGTCTTTTTACGAGCAATAGTTTTCTTTATCTGCTCTTCGGCCCTTGTGTATAAAGGAGATAAGAGCTCTCTGGTGATGGAATGTTTTTGCTAGGCTATTAATGATGTGTTTGGAAAGATTTCTTCTTCTTGGATGCTTTGGGATAAACTATCTTATAAGGGTTATGGGCACTTTAAGGGTATTTCTTTATCTGTGTTATATAGTAATTGGCTACTTATTTTTGCATAAGTATTGTTGGTTCTTCACATTTTTCTTTCTTTTCTTTTTCTTTTGGATGGATATCTAATTTATCTTATTTTTGTATTATGGTCTCTCTTACTAATATCTCATCTTCTTCTATAAAGGAGCCTTGAATAGTCTCATTATTCTAACTGATGTTTCTGATTGAAGGGAGGACTTTCGTAAAGAATTTCAAGAGCAGAATCCAGATATCAAGTCAATGCGTGATGTATGTATTGGATGGTCTTATTTATTTTAGAACAGACTTCGCTGAGCGTAGTCATGTTACACTTTTGTATTTAACACACACAAATAAAACTGACTTTGACCCTTTTTTTTTTTTTTTGTAGATTGGCAAGGCATGTGGGGAGAAATGGAAAACAATGACCTATGAGGTACAATTTTTATTACTTCCCAGTTTAGTTCTTTTAATGATTTTCATTATAAATTTGGTAGAATTTAGTGGCAACTTTTCGCTTCTGTCCTTTTTTTTTTTAATATTGTTTTTTCTTGTATACGATATCCAATTTTTTCATGTCCTACTGTAAACTAATGGAACAGCTAGTCAAATAGAAAAGTAATTTAATTTCTTATGTTACTATAATTGTATAATCTTTAAGATTTTATTTATGTTTTTCTTTTATTACAGTTTCTAGTAAAAATTGGATTAGGATTAAATTAGAGTCTATAGAGAGACTGTAATTTCTTTTAAGAGAATATGATCATATCACTGAGAGAATGACAGCAACTATGTTTTGTGACTGTGAAATAATCAAACCTTAAAAGGAGAGAAATATGAGAACTTTTGAGGTATTGTATTGTTCTTTGGTAGAACTAAGGATACTTGGTTCAAAACCCTTGGTTTTTTTTTTATAAAGGGTCATCCTCTTTATTCTAATGAGGGTTTATGGGAGTTAATTGATATTTTGACATAAATGTAAATATCTTTGTATATGGTTGCACCTTAGTGCTTCTTTATGCTATTATATATTTTTTCTTCGAAAAAATATTTCAATTTTTTTTTTCTTTCAAAAAAATTCCAGTGTGCTTCTCCATCAGTATTCACATTCTTGCCATCATTACCTTCTCAGATTGAAGGTTATACACCGTATAAATCTTGGGCAGTACTTTTACCTCCCATTAGAATTCCAATTTGAGTATTTTCTTTCAATTTCTGTCTTGATGTCAGCAACATGAACAAAGTAGAGGTCTAAAAACTTCCAAGTGCTCCACAATTGGTTTTGTGTTTTACCAAGTCTCATAAGGTGTTTTATCTTCCAAGGCTTTTGTTGGTAGCCTATTAATAGACATACACAGCCATGTTAAATGCTTTTCTCCAAAAGATTTTTTGAACAAGAGACACCTTGCTATTTCTATTATGGTTCTGTTTTTCCTTTCACTTATCCTATCTGGTATATTCTATCATCTTTACACAACTTGTTGATTTTCTTATTTGTGTATTATTTCCCATGATCTGATATCGAGGTTTGTATCCTCTTCCCACTTTGATTTTCCAGCCGGCTCTGAAACTCTTGAATATATAAAACATGACTTATTTTTTATTCAGCAAATACACGCAACAATATCTTGTAAAGTTGTGTATGAAGATAAAAAATGTATTTAATTTCCACTTAAAGGACCAATTCTATGGGGCCACCCAGGTCAGTTTGGACAAGCTGCTAATTCTCTGTGGCTCTTACACTTGGTTCTGTTGAAAACCAAGCTTGCCTTGTTTCCAAGCTCACATACTTCTCACACACTAGTGTTTTCCACGATTGCAGACATGTTGAGCCACACACCTTACAACACAAGTGTTTTCCTTGATTGCATGCATGTTTTCTACAAATCTTGTCTTTGGAGGAACAAGATATGTCAAGACTTTCAAACAGATTTTGATCAGGGAACATGTGATGGCTATACCTACTATCAATCAACCAGGATCAGTATTGGTGCTGGTTGAGTAGCAGGTGGCCGCAAAAAGAGGATCTGTGCCTGCTATTCTTGATCTTCAGTCACTTGTGCCTTTTGTTCTGCTTACATCTTTGCCTTGCAAACTTTTTCCACATGTCCAAAGCCTTTCCAAGACCTGCACTGAATTTCAGGCCTAAACCAACTACATTTTTTTTTTGAAGTGATTGGTTTTTCTGCATTTTGGACATGTTGGGAACTTTTTCTTTTCTATTCTCTTTCCTTTTGATTATTTCTCTTTTGTTTCTCTTTCTTTCCTCTTGCTCTGCTTCTAGTAGTATTGCCTTGAGTCTTGCCTTTGTTTTTCACCAAAAAAGCTCCTTTCGCAAGCTTATTTATCCTCAAAGACCTCTATTGCTTGGTTGCTTGCACAATATTTACTAGTTCTGTCAAAGTTATTCTGGAAAAATCTTTTGACACTTCAAAAGAGGAGATTTTGATTTTAAGCCTCTGGGAGATTTACTAGCACCTTATCCATTACTGTTTTATCTGTTAGCTCTTCCCGAGCATTATCTCTTGGTTTTCACCTTTTTCACCCTGTCCATGAACTTATTGATACCTATCACTTATCTTAAGGACTTGAAACTCTCTTTAAGTTGACTATTTGTATTTGTTTGGTCTTTTAACCAGTTCCACACGACGTGATCCTCACAAAGATTGTATCGGATATAGGCTAGTGAAGAAAGGAAATGGTCTTGTACTTTTTTGCCATTTTCTCTGCATGGTGCTTTATTTGTGTTATGGGAAGATGATACTCTCCAACTTCTAGAATTTCTTGTAGGTCTATCCCTTTTAAAAGAGCTTTCATTCTTACAGCCCGTAGCTAATTATTTTTTCCATTGAAAACAAGGGGAGAAACACTTCTATATTGCCTGAGGCCATGTTTAGCATGTTATGATTCTGGTAAGTTGGTTTTGCAGCAGAAAACCTTCCTCTTTCTTGGTCACTTAAAAGAGTTTATGAGCACTAATACCACTTGGTGGTATAAACGGAAAACAAAGAAGAGGAGAAGGAAAAGTTGGTGCAAAAACTAACTTTTTGCTTCATTATAAAATCTTTTTTTAAAATAAAACTTCATTATAAAACCTTAAGTAGACAACACAATTTGCATTCCATGAGAGCTTCTATCAATCTAAAATAGTAAAGATACTCCGGTTACTTTCTTAAATAACCTTAAAAGCACTTCAAATGTACTCCAAATGGGGCTGAGAATTGTCCTATTTGGAGGCTTAATTCTAAGGGGTTTTTCCCTGGTAAGACTTCTTAACTGCATCTGCCTAAGAGGAGCTGCCATCAAGGCTGATCTGGAAGGTAAAAGCGCCGCCTAAAATGGGTTTTTTTTTGCTTGGGACACTGCTAGAGACTGTGTCTTAACATTGGATAAGTGGATTAGGAGGGGAAGAATATTGGTGAACAGCTGCTACCTGCACAAGAGTGATGCAGATTCGTGCATTCATATTCTGTTGTGGTATCCATTTGCTTACCATTTTTGTACCTTTAACTTACAGTCTGTTGGGTATCAACTGGATTATGGCTGGTTCATTGAGGAATGAGATTAGGGGGTGGAAAGGGAGCCCATAGCGATAAAATTTCTTCAAGTCTTTCCTTTGGGTTCGTCCTAAGTTATGTGAAATTAAAGTAGGAGAGTTTTTGAAGGTATTGAGTCTAATTTTGATAAATTCAAAGACACAGTTTCAACTCCTAGGTCTTTTCTATTAAGAGTCATCCTCTTTATTCTTGTGAGGTTCTTGAGGATCTTATGGATATTTTATTTGACATGTAAAAATTGTATACCGGTCGTGCTCCCTTGATGCTTGTGAATAAATGATATTCTTTCTTCTAAAAAAGGAACCTTAAACATTCCAAAAGAAGCTTTTTTTTACAAAAAAAAAAAGCTTTTTCTAATAAAAAATATTATCATAATTTCTTTCAAGAGAACAAAACAATTCAGAGAATTTCCAGCAGCTATATTTTGGGAATGTATGATGTAATCAAAGCTTCAGCCTGACTACTAAGAAATTATATTCTGAGGCAGATTATCTAGGTTTAACCATATCATTGGGAGGCTAAGCACTAGGGACATTCTCGTTGGGTAAATGAAAATAAATAAAACAGAAAAAAGGAGGAAAACACACCATTCATTTTGTTAAAACTTTGCTTTTTCTCAAATTTATACACAGTAATAGAGAAAATTTCTTAATACATAGAGTGAGAAATATTTTTTTTGGAGTTCATAACCTACTTATTGATTCTTTTTCCCATTTGCTTTTGCCTTGTGGTAGGAGAAAGTTCAGTATTATGATATAGCTACTGAGAAAAGGGCAGAGTTTGACAAGGCCATGGCAGAATATATCAAGCGACAGGTGAATTTTACTATGACTTTTCTGGTTCTAATTTTCTTTCTACAAGTGATTTTTATTCGATAATGTTCATATCAGTCTTGATGATGTACAAGAAAAACACAATTTTAATATTTAAAAAACTTCCATCCTCACCTTGAATTCTTTGGGGGTGCGTTAAGCTCAACAATAGAACTTGTTATTTAACGTAGTAAGACTAATTGCAAACCAAGATTAGGAACTAAGAATTGAAACCACATGAGGCTTTAGCTCTTTCTTTTGTATATATAAGCTCTTTGATGTTAGAATCTTACAATTTATTATTCAAATATTATGGTTCGGTTAATTCAATAATAAAATGATTTGAATTTTATGGGTGAACCAGAAATTTATCATGAATTTAGTGAATTGAAAAATTCGTAGTAGGTGGCATGGTGTTCAATTCATTTTTTGCGATTCACTTTAATAGTGTTTTAACTAAATATTATCGAAATTTTGAGATCATTTATTTTTATTTGAATTATAAGATACAGTATTTTGAAATTAAGTATTCCTTAATTGTTTATAATATTAGTATAAAGTTCTGAAAATATTTTAATTTTTTATAATCATTCTTTAAAAATTACGTATTAATGCTAGTAAAATTTTATTGATGAATTGTGTTATAAGTCTTATGGTTTGGTTTGGTTTGTGATATTTGATTAAATGAGTTTTTATTTTATACTTCAAACATTAATTCGAGAATTATGCCTATGCCTAAGGTAACTTTTAGTTTTCATGCTAGTTTGTGTCATAGTTGCAATATTTTGTATGAAATGTATATGATCTTCGACAAACATTTTATTACAGGAAAGTGGTGAAGATCAGGAAAGTGAAGAGGACTCGGAGTTTGATGAATAGTTATTAGGTTTTGTTGTATTAGGGATGGTAGTTTTAGGACTAGCAGGTAATTGGTTGATAAGCTGTATATCATTATGATACCCAGTTAGTTTTCCTTTCCGTTGAAACTATTCATGTCTATATCTGTTTGTGTAAATGACTGCTTGACAACTGCAGTAAGATAACTACAATCAGATTTGATTCTTTAACATATGATTAATCTGAAGCTGAAGATAAAAACTTCCATGAATTTGATCCTTACCAGAGTTGATTTTCCATATTTAATCTTCGGAAAGTTACTATTTTAGTCTTTGTGGTGCTATGGTTATAATTCTTCTCTCCCAAGTGGTCTCATCACTCTCTATTATTCCTACCTGTAAAGAATGTATCTATTTGGACTTATGTTTGCCTTAATCAGTGTGATTGGATGAGTGTTATGTAACTAAGGAAGACTTATGAACCCTCTGTTGGAATGTGGAATGGATTTCCAAAAGGAATCTAAGATGTTGTAATCTCAATAGAAAAATAAACAGAGTCCCAGATTTAGGAGGATTAGGGTTTTCTATATCAAAACTCAGAGAGGATTCGGATTTATTCATATCCACTTCGAACTCATTCCATTGTAATCCCTAGTTGTACATGATGCACTATCACTGCTTCCACTTTTTTGGGTGTATGCAAGCAAAGTGGTATGCTCAAGTCACAAAAATAAGTGGCTTTACTGCTAAAGGCTCATTTACAATATATTTTTGCATTTATAAATCAAAATATCTATTTGGGTAACCCGCAATTGGTACCCTTGCAAAATTCTAAGGAATAACCATAAGATTGAAACATATGTAGGATGAATCATGTTGGGAGGACTTAATATGTTTTTTAGAATCCAAAATGAAATATTGCATGACATACATGCCATGCTTCATACATCACGCCGACCCTCACCTTTGCAAACATTTCAGTCCCAACTTGATAAGTAGAAGAACATCTCAATGACCACTTAAAATCCCTTAAAGAGCCAACCGTTAGTTCGAGAGGAAGAACATGTCAAACTAAGTAACTGTTTGAGACGTTCCCGAAACAATGGAAAGCATTAGAAGAGAAGTAATGCCAAAGGACTATATCTTATTAGAGCAATACCTAGAGGAGCTCAAGACCATTGTGATGGAGAAAGCACAAGTCTTGAAGGGACTAGCAAAGTAAGAGAAACTACTTATGAGATATCCCAGAAAGACTATTGAAGGAAAGAGTACACCTACTTTATAGCAAGAGCTTCCC
>NW_019014526.1:232572-266210 GCF_000150535.2 Carica papaya
TGAACAAATATTATTTCAACAATACTAAACTTGTTCTCAAAGTAGAAGATTAGTAATGTAACACACTGAAGAATTTTTTACGACATAACTGCAAATTTCAACTTATTTGAAACAGATGAACAGCGAGCAGCATGTTATGTTAGTGATCTGAGTTTCATTATCCAAGAATAAATCATATTGCAAAAACTTGGGATAGTTGATGAGCACCATCATATTGCCCCCGCAGCCAAAAGAGTAATAAATCAGCTGTTAGTTAGGGGTCAAATCTGAAGGCAAACTATTGGTGGTTCCTCATCCAATACAAATGCTGAAGAGGACAAACCAGTTCCAACAGCCCCTATGTAAATATTGTTTACTACAAATTGAGGTGTCAGTAATGCAACCAGGAAACAACTATTGGAGTTAAAAATAAGTATACCATGAAAAGTCCCCAGAGGATTCTTTGACTTCAGATAATCCCGAGAATTTTTGCTGTTGAATTGATTGATTTATTTTTTTTTTATATCCTGTCAATTGAGACCCTTTTTTTATTTGTTATTGAAGCAACTGTTATGTTCCAATTCAGTCTAGATGCTCCATAACATTTTTTGGGCTAGCATAGTTTTTGATCGGAACATCTTAACACCCACTATTAACAACTGCATTTTTAGCAGTGGGTCCATGATTCATATTTTAAAATTGAGATTTGTCTTCTGTAAGGGGCAGAAAGAGCGCCAAACTTGAGGCAGACTTGTTAGGTGGAATGATAAAAAGATTCCTGTGGTTCAGTTTGTATTGACTTAAATTTCATCGGTCATTGTTTTCGCCAAAAGGTTTTGCCATGTCATCATTTTCAGAATGCTTAGTTCCTCTCCTTCTGAGTGTAGACTTTAAAACTGAAAGGTATGGAAGCTACCTACGTCCTAAAAAGTAACTTGGGTCCAGGGAAACAAAATGACTAAAGAAATCATGTTGGTTATATTTTTAGTAGTGAACCTTTCAAATTGGCTAGAAACTGAACTGAATGCCTGGACTTCAAAATATGGAAGATGCAAATGTGATGGTACAACTGCTTGAAAGTTATTAATCAGTGGTTATTATTACCATCTGGTATCCAGCAATTAAACCTAACATATCTATTTTAAGTATGACGAGAAATGAAAATAGTTTAATGTTTGAACTATGGACGTAGTACTTCAGTCTGTTTGGTAGGTACTTATAAGGCGTTTCTGGTTTATGGCTTCAACAGTGGAACATGACTTAAATTGTGGTGCATCTACTGATGTCAGCATGAATTAAATCTGCCAAAAAGATGAGCTGTTAGTAAGAAAGTACATTATGTCCATTGCATGCTCCAACTTAGTTGGACATGTTGAAATGCACAGATTTCTGGTAAGTTACTCCAGTTCCCAGTCTTTTTTATCTAATTTGTTTGACCAACATTTTTACCTTCATTTCTGGTATTTTAAGAGAAAAATAGGAAAGATCATAAAAGGGCACCAAGCAGATTCCACCCATGTACATAACTATTTTTTTTTAGATAAAGGAGAGTGCAATATTAAAGAGGCTCTAAAGGGATGCAACATGTATAAAAAATTCACAACTCTCTCACAGAGAAGAGACCAAACAGACCAACAAGAGCAAATTTGTCTAGAAGGGGATGGCCTTTAGACAAAATTACATGGGCCTTAAGCCGATCCTCTTGAATGAAGGCAAATGAGAATGTGATACTCTCGAAGGTTCTATTGTTCCTCTATTCCTAAGTGACCCAAAAGGTAGAGGAATAAGGGATGAAGATATGCCGAACTGATTGGCCATCACAATAAACTACAGTTCTGCTCTTCACTTTTACCGTATATGCCAGAGAAAAGCCATCAAAACTTTGTGACCTTACTAAGGAATTCTTAGGAGACTAACACTTTGCCTTTAATGTCCTTCACAAATTAGAGCCTGCTGTCTTTCAACATGATCAAGATGCCACCAGCCACCCCTTTTTGCATGGAAGATCAAACAACCTAACATCATTCACAGCCCACATTGATTTATTAATTTCATGACCGGACAAAATCGATTCTCCCAGAACCTCTTTCCCCCTTACTCCATGATAAGGCTGCATGTTGTGTACACGGCCGAGAATTTTCTCCACCACCAATCTGCACCTTTGCCCTTAAGGGATATCATTATTCTTCTACAATTCTTTTCTGTTCCCAGAGCTGCAAGAATCTTCCTCTATCATTCCTACCCAGAGACAAGGTCAGGAGTCGATCTTCTGTCTTTTGTCTTTGACTTCAGAAGTTCACAAAATTCCCTGAAGAACCAATGTATTTCTAGGTTAAAAGAAAAAGGCTGTGAAATCTTCAAAACCATTTTCTGTGATGCCAAGGATACCCAATTTATCCTCAAGCAGGATGTCGGACGATTTCCATTCAATAACTGGGAGTTTTTTTTTGTTGTTGCTGGCAGCATAACTGCTACCAAGAACTAGGCTGGCTGCAGCAGGGGATCAGATGAGTGAGAGGCTGTTAGAGTCTTTCTCTCTTGGATGGAAAATTTTTCATTTGTTTTTCATCTCTAACACAGTTATCTATTCTTAGGAATCACACTCTTAATAATCCAATTCTAATTGGCAATGCCACTCGCAAAAATAGGAATTGCAGTGGAGATAGAATATACATGGCCTCCTTTAAATCTTCCCATGAAGAAAAGTATGACAGTTAAAACAAAGGAAACAAAACATAACCTTTGGTCTCTGGATTAGAAAAATTAAATATAATGCCCCACTAATCATTATCTCCAGTGGTCTAGAAAATGGCATGAGGAATACCAATCGTAAGCTAGCAGCTCATCATGAATGAACCCATGTGTCAGCCACTTGATGCCCAAAAGGTTAATGGAGAAATCCCAAAGCGTTCTCCACTCTAAGCACTTGATGGTATGGGATCCTTAAACTCAAAGTGTGCATTTAGTCAGTTTATAAAACTCAGAACCGACCCCATTCTTGTAGCCTGTTAAAAGCATCAGCAAGCGGAACTAATAAGAGGCAGAGCAGAGTATAGAATTGATACACTTAACTGCTTCCTTGTTATAAGGATTATATCTTCCCCCATTTATTATATTGATGCATCATGCTGAGCAACCACTTAGTAGAAGTCACAAGTAAATAGGTGAGGTGCCACCTATGGGGTTTCTCCAGCCATTAGAAGTTTCAAACTAGAGTTGTTTGGAAGCTGTTTAAGTATTCAATAAATTTTGAAACAAGATAGTAGTTGTTTATGTATGCTTCTCTATGCTGCTCGACTTTCCAATATCGTATGCATGGAACAATTTTAGAAAATATGAAATTTTTAATGAAATCACATGAACATACATAGTTAAATTGTTTCATTTTGTTGACAGGTTTATTTTTCTCCGGTTTACTCTTTTCCACATTAAGATGTTTTGCTATGGGCTTGACTGTCACTTGGCACTTAATATACAGGATATATGTTATGCCGAAAAATGAAGAAAGTTAGATCCGACAGAGCTTCCTCAGAGACTTGGAAGGTTATTTTTGCTATATCCTTTATTACATTGCTCCTCCTTGGTTAATGGTACTAATGTTGTTTAGAACATCTCTACAAACCTGTTACATCCGGGACATCTTTCTCTATGTATTCATGCATTAGGTGGTTGTTCTTTTCATATTGATATTATCATCATTTGCATTGTTTATAATCACATTATCATAATTTTCTGACTTATGTTGTGTCCAGGTTGCAGGCTTGGCTGTAGTCTGTGTTGTGTGCTTCACTTCTAGTGCTTTAATAGACCTCCTAACTGATATTTCTGTATGTATTTGTTGGCCATTTTTTTTTTCTGTTTTATACTTTTCATCTGTGGTTTGTTTACTGTTGTATCCTTAATCATTTTTATTTTTTCCAACTTTCATGTTATTTTTGCAATTGTAGGTGCTTTATCACTGGAATCAACTGAAAAGCAATGGTCTTTATACGTCTCTTTTACTGATTTTATACTATTTTATAGGTATTGATACAACTTTACTTTTCAATTTTCAGTTGTCTGCAACAATAAACTGTGATAGAGTTCATGATATGCCTTATCTGGATACGAAGAGTTTTTTTTTTTTTGGACTTTTAGGGTTATGTTCGGAAAAAATCCAGAAGTAATGTTGAGTTTATTTAAAATCCTGCCTTAATTCAATTAAGAGCGGGTGCGAATTGTGGTTTGATTATGCAAAATTGATTTAATATGAAATTTCATGTGGAATTGGAATTTGTGATCTGTTTCCAACATAGCCTAAAAATCAATACACAAATTTTGCTAATGTTGTAGCCTTACTAGATGGTCATGGAACCATGAGTCTAATCTCTTTGGAGAAGTTATGAGGAATTAAATTTTTTGTGTACTTTATTACTTCCTTAAAAGATTTGGGTTATATTTGTCGAAATTAATTGGGATAAATCATGACAGTTGTCCAATAACAGCTGTGACAATTCCTTCTTTTTCCTAGTTTTTTTATCATAGAAATAGTTTGGGTTTTAACTACTTTATTTTGATTATATAAGTTCCCAAAATGTTTTTCTAGGTTCTTCACTACCCTCAGCATTTGTATTATGGATCATGAGAGAATTGCCACCCTTAGTATTAGCTAACACACAAGAAGAATCAAGAACGATAACTTTCGTCAGTGATAATTCAGCAGTGGTACATCGTCCTCGGCTCTGGACTACAGCTACCAGCTCACAAAATCAGGTTTGTGTTCTTTTTTATCTTTCAAATCACATTTAGGTTTTTTCATGTCTATATTTTCTTTAAAAAATATTTTAGCTACTTGAATGTTTTAAGCTCCCGAAGTAATCTTGTAAGCCTTTGCACTTATAGTCCGTTTTTTTCAATTCCTAATACCATTAATTTCTTATCCCTTTCTTTTTAATTAGTTAATATCCTTGATTGCGGAGTTGGATTATAACATGTCTTCGTGTATATACATCTATTCCTTTACTATCAATTCCTCGAATATAATTTTTAATTTTTATTTCTTTTGGTAGGAATTATAATTTCATCTCCAACAAATTCAAAATAGGAGCAGATTGATTCAAGTATGAAAATTGTTATTCAATTTGCACATAAAAACATCCTAATAATTATATTAGAATCGACTGGAATTACATATGAAGTTAACTAAAGAAGCCCTTATTGAAAAGGAAAATGGTGGGGGAGGAGAGATCTTGTTGTATTTTGTATTTATTTTCTGAATATATGATTGGAGATTCCCGTATGTTATAAGATCTATTTTATCTATTATATCATCTCTAAGGATCCATTTGAAATCATTATGTTCAAATGGGCAAAAGTTCGAGAGGATAGTTTTTGTTGCTTTAGACTAGAGCTTCCTTATCATCATCCTAGGTGTGAGTAATTCAGTAACTGTTACATTACTTTTGGTTCAAAACTTATCCTATTTTCATTCAATTTATAGATTTTAATTATTTGATATTAGCGGTTAATCATAATTTTTGCATTCATTTTATAATTAAATCACATAAACAAACTAATTTGAATTGGTTATGGAATTGACTTGGAGTTAGAATTTCTATCGTCTCTGTATCATTAAAATTTCTATTGTATTTGTGTTTGTATTCTCATTCTATTCTATAGAATTAGAATATGGATGAAATTCGTTGTTTACAGCTTTCTCACTCGTCTGTTAAGGGATTAAGCATGGAGTAGATTTTGTAGGAGAAAAAAGGAAAATGCCATTGACCAAAGGTTATAATAAAGCAGGTGTCCAGAGGGAGTCCTATCTAGCTTCATAACCTGCCAAATACTTGAAAACCAAGTGGAGGTGTTTAAAAAGAGCTGAGAAGACTTTGGAAGGAAAGCTGATGTCTTACCACATTCTTGACAAAGACAGGCAGATTAAAGCCGTGAGGTTTTGCCATGAATGGCCGTGTTTTTGACCTTAGAACGTGTAAATAGAAAAAAAGAAAAAGCTAAATGGGTTCTGGTTTTCTTCTTCTTTCCTTACTAAATTCTCTAGTTATATGAAGCTGTTCAGATGATATTTTATAACTATAGATTACTTCAGAGCTGTTATTGACCAATGATCACATATATCTGTAGACTACTTTTCTCTTGGTTGCATTTTGTGTTTTTATTCAGTCTGAGATTAGTTCTTTAATAGTGAGCTGAAAACCCAGTTTGTTGTTACTGGGAAATGACTGATTTACATTATCAAATGTTGTTTAAGATCTCTTTAACTTCAAAAAATAGATATATACACATATGTATATACAGGGTAGATGTATGGTTTGTATCTTATAAATGAGAGTCCATGACATTCTTTTCTAGTGTGGTTTCTGTAAATATATATGATCATGCAGAACTTTATATTCCAATATCTAAAGAGACAAGCAAGATATGCTAAAAAATATTGGTTTATAATAATGCTAGATACATAAATCTATCACTATTTCTATACTTGAAAGTGATGGAGATAGTTTTTCTAACTTTCAATTTTGTTTGACTGGTGAGTTTATTTTCTCTAACCTATTATCTATTGAATTAGCCACATGGTTCCACTTCCAATGCACCTACTCTCTAATAACCCAGGCAATCCCCATCATCGAGTCATTCTCAATACACTATCCATTAGTGGTGTTGAAACATGAGCAGCTACTGTCTCAAATACTTTTACCTATGACCATAAGTTATGCCTTACTGAACTTCATAGTTCTTACACTTTGCCAAGGTTTCGAAAAGATCACTAATAAAATACTACGCTTTCGAAAGTTTGTCCGACTAAACTATTTTATTATATTAATTATGTACTAATCATATTTATTAATTCGAACATAATTATAATAGATCAAATTTGGACGAATCGGATTAATCAAGTTCGAAAGCTCTGCCCCTCCACATGCCACCTTACCAAAACTTACCATATGATAATATCACAGGGGCATGCCCAAGGAATCTATATATACAGGCTTCTGATATATTAACCATATCTTCTTAACACTCACAAAATGTTAACCACCACATCTCCTGCTCAGAGAAGAGGCATTTGTTTACATTGTCCAATATCTAATGGTTTAAATTTTTTTTATAGATTTATCTCTGATTGTATTCTTAATCAACCCACGTAATTATATCAGTCTGAAAAACCATAAATAGAAGCAGTAAGTTCATTGTTTTGATTATAATTAAAATTCAAATGTTATTCAATTAAGTTTTGCTTCAATTATTCTGGTCTTCAAAAAAAAAGTCGCAAAAAATTACAAGTGTTTGGTTTAAAATGGCAGATTGCTTTTGACTTAGCATAGGATATGGAAAAAAAAAAGAAAGATGGTCATTTATAGATAGAACATAAAAATAGTAAATTTATCCATTATAAAAGAAGAAACTAAACTGGATTAAACGAATCAAGTTTCTGTTAAAGAAAGCCAGAATGGGAAAAATTATTGAGTTTATGGTGTATGCTTCTCTGGGTTATACTGTAATTTGCTTAACATGTATTGTTGCAGAAGATTTTATAATGTCAAATGAAGCCAGTGCTACTGCGCCTGAGCAGCCTCCTTTTACTTATGTGTGTGATCCAGCACATTTGAGTGCTGTAAAGTTAGATGTTTCCACCCTTGGTTTCTGTGACAAGTCTCTCCCCTATAGTGTGAGGGTAGAGGATTTGGTAGATCAATTATCAGTGGAAGAGAAGGTATTGCTACTTGGGAGTACGTCCCCCGGGGTGCCAAGGTTAGGATTGCCAAAGTACGAGTGGTGGAATGAGGCATTGCATGGTGTCTCATCCGTCGGAGGTGGCTCCCGTTTCGACACAGTGGTTCCCGGTGCAACAAGCTTTCCTACTGTTATCCTTTCGACTGCTTCTTTTAATGAAGACCTATGGAAAAGAATCGGCCAGGTACTAATATTAAAGAAATATAATTTCACATTCACGTATTACAAAAATCTCTAATAGTTCATATACCATTTGAATAATTTTTTCCCAGACTAAATGATTCTAAGTTCAAATTTAACACATAAGAAAATTAAAATTACCAACATAATATATATAATTATTTAAGTAGAGAACTAACCACCATTAATTAAATGATTGGTACATCTCTTTCCAAGAGATTACGGGTTCGAGTTGATATGTGTTTTCTGTGTATGTACTTGTTTGAAGGTATTTATATTGCATTGTGATTGAAAGATGTGCGTCAATGTGTGGACAGGTTGTTTCAAATGAAGCAAGAGCAATGTACAACCTAGGTCGAGCTGGGTTAACATTTTGGAGTCCGGTGATCAACGTAGTTCGAGATCCAAGATGGGGAAGAACTCAAGAGACACCTGGGGAAGATCCTTTCGTGGTGGGCCGATATGCAGCAAACTTTGTTAGAGGTTTACAGGATGTTAGGGGAACCGAACACATACCTGACTTGAATGCAAGACCACTCAAGGTTTCTGCATGTTGCAAGCATTACGCTGCCTACGATGTAGACAACTGGAAAGGAGTTGATCGCCTTCATTTCGATGCCAGGGTGACCGAGCAAGATATGGTGGAGACTTTTCTTAAGCCTTTTGAAATGTGTGTTAAAGAAGGCGATGTCAGTAGCATTATGTGTTCCTACAATCGTGTCAACGGCATACCCACATGCGCCGATCCAAAACTCTTGAACCAAACTGTCAGAGGAGATTGGGGTCTTCGCGGGTACTTCACTATTTACCCCTCTCTCTATATATATATATATGTGTTAAATAATCCCATATACGTTATAAGAGCATCTTATAATATTATTATTCATTTTCTTTCATTACTGACACACATATAAACATATATACATATATATATATATGAACTACCAGATACTTGGTATCGGATTGTGACTCCATTGAAGTAATGGTAGACAACCACCAATTTATCAATGACACAAATGAGGATGCTGTTGCACAAACCCTAAAAGCAGGCAAGTTATCGCTTTAACTTTTAAGAAACTGGTCTTGTATTTTTCTGGTTGCATGGGAGACAAACTTTTGATTGAGTTACTAATATAGGGTTGGATTTGGACTGCGGTAACTACTACCCAAAGTTTACAATGAGTTCGATTAGACAAGGAAAAGTGAGTGTAGAAGATGTAGACAAAGCACTAAGAAATCTTTACATGTTGATGATGCGACTTGGGTATTTTGATGGAAGTCCTGAATTCAAGAATCTTGGCAAGAAGGACATTTGCTCTTCTCGAAACATTGATTTAGCCGTTGAAGCAGCTAGACAGGGAATTGTTCTTTTGAAGAATGATAATGGAACCTTACCTTTCGATCGCAATACAATCAAGAACTTAGCCGTAGTCGGCCCCCATGCTAGTGTTACCGATATCATGATTGGAAACTATGCAGGTATATATATATATATATTTATCAACCCATAAATATAAATTGTATTTCACGATATTTTACGTACATATTATTGCATAAACTCACGGGAAAAATCATGAATATTGGTAGGTACTCCATGTCGATATATTACTCCAACCGATGGCTTCTCTACGTATACAAATGTCCAGACCCAACAAGGATGTGAAGATGTACTTTGCAATAACGATAAACTTATAGGTGCTGCAGTTGATGCTGCAAAGACTGCTGATGCTACTGTGATCATGGTGGGATTAAGTCTCAAGGTTGAAGCTGAAAGCTTGGATAGGCTACATCTCTTCTTACCAGGTTTCCAAACTCAACTCATTAATCAAGTTGCAGATGCTGCTAAAGGCCCAGTTGTTCTTATCATCATGTCAGCCGGTGGAATAGATATCACTTTTGCAAAGAACAATCCCAAAATCAAAGCTATTTTATGGGCTGGATACCCAGGACAAGAAGGTGGCCGTGCGATTGCTGATGTCGTCTTTGGGACTTATAATCCTGGTAGGTAACAAATTATTTTTCTATCTACCACTCACTGCTTAGGTAAATTGTTATTACATTCCTTACTTCATAAACATAAAGGGTACTAATTGGTTATAGAATTACTAATTATCAGGAGGAAGATTGCCAATCACTTGGTACGAAGGCAGCTACGTCGAGAAGCTACCAATGACATCTATGCAGTTGAGACCACTAGACAATTTAGGTTATCCTGGTAGAACTTATAAATTTTACAATGGAACTACAGTGTATCCCTTCGGCTATGGCCTTAGTTATAGTCAATTCACCTACAAAATTCAATCTCCTAATCCCAGTACACTCGATGTAAAACTCACAAGATTCCAACACTGCCATGACATCGACTACAAACCAGGTACCCAAAAGCCTACATGCCCGTCTGTCAAGATCGAAGATGGTCTTGCATGTGACACTCACTACACCATTAACACACAAATTCAAATCACGAATACAGGAACAAGAGACGGTGACCAAGCAGTGATTGTTTACTCCAAAGCACCTGAAGGGATTCTTGGAGCACCCATCAAACAAGTGATTGGTTTTAGGAGAGTCGGTATTCGTGCAGGACAGACAGTAACAGTACCGTTTCAGTTTAATGCGTGCAAGGCTTTGAGCATCGTGGATTACCAAGCACACACTGTGTTGCCGGCCGGTCAGCATTCAATCGTTGTTGGAGATGGAGTAGCTTCCTACACTTACGATGTTAATTTTACTTAGCTCATAGACAAATGAGTGGAGAAAGAGATCAAGTGATCACAAAAGTAAGTAAAGGAGTCCTAATAATATAAAAGGAGGAAAGCCAGCCTTGCATGTAATCTTCTCTTTAATCAATTTTCCATTGTAATATTGTGTTATTTCATTGTTTTCTTCCAATGTTTTTGTCATTGATGCTTGATTTTTTAATTTTTATTAAATTATATTTATTTTAAAATAACAAAAAGACAGTATACTTACATTACTTAGAGATAAACTTTATTAATTTATGTTGATTTTTTTCAATATAGATATTGATAATTTGTTGATATAATTCAATATATTTGAATGAATAACAATAGTGTTTTCGTATATAATAATTTTAATTTCTCAAAATGGTAATACTATGGACAAACAATATTGAATGTATTATTAATAAAAATCAATATAAATATATGTACATTAGATATATAAAATGGAATACAGACAATGGTTTAATCGCCTTCTCTATGTGTATAATTGTAGAGCTAAGAAATTTGTTTTATGGGAATTACAAAGGAGATTTTCAAACTCTTTTTTTTCTTTTCTTTCATTGAATTTTCTCCCTAGCCAAACGTAGTCCACACACACACACATGGTTGGTCTTAGTTTCTGTTTGATTTATTTTAACTTGCTTTCACTGATTTTTTGCTTGTGTTAAATATGATTATGGTGTGAACTCGCTATAATGATATTGTTTGGATTGGGAATTTGGTAGGTAGAATAAGAAAATAAAAAGAAACGAGCAAATAAAAAGGATTACTTAGGGAGGCTAAGAAAATGCTTTGGGGAATGGCATACAAGAATTTTGTTGGAAGATTTGAATAAACCTTCAAATTTGGGATCAAGAAATGCAATCGATGATTAAGGGTAGAATTCGGATGCGAAAAGCTAAAAAGAAAGTTTTTATTTAACTAAAAATAAACATGCATATATGTATATATGCAAGTCAAATTAACTATAAGATAGTTAAATTTGGTAGGAGGTTACTAATTTTAAAACACTAAGAAAACGAAAATAATAAAATATCGATGGAAACATAAAGCAAAGTGATATGGGACTTCAGATATAATATGGAAGAAGACAATTCAAGTTTCAATTAGATGTAATTAGGGATAAATGTGCACGTAAGTCATTAGGCAAAATTGGAATACAACGTGTGTACAACTATATTTAAGAAACAAAATATCCAAAGGAAATGGGAGAAGAAGTAAGAAATGAGCTAAGTCAAGTAATAAAAATTCAAAAATCTACAAGAATTGGGAAATATAGAAACAAGAGAAATCCCATGGAGAAACAAGAATGTCATATAACGAGGGTAACATAGCAAATTAATGAAAAGACATATCAATGGCAAGAGTAACTTAAGGAAATAAATGAATACAATATGTTGGGATAAGAATTTGTAAATATCGAAATTTGAAGAGAATATTCAAGTAGTAAAACAATTGAGAGTATATTGGAAAAATCTTATCAAATAAAGAGAAAAAATATCTTTAGTTACACCAACGAGTGACATTTAGTTCAAAATAGAAAATTAGACCAACTGTTTGAGAAATAAAAATTTAAAATTTTTGAAAAGTAAAATAAAAATTACGAAAAACTTAAAAATCCGTTTTTGTCATGTATCATGGAGGGGTATATGCAAGTGTGACTGAAATTCGACAAAATAAGTGTGGGCAAACCCTACGACATGGATGGATGATCGGTGTATGTCCATGAAGTATAGATTATATTCAATAACCACCTGATAAAGTACAACTGTGGTACTTATGTTATTTGTTTATCTGTTATCCATACTGAATGAGAGTCTGTTTAGTGAACATCTGGCGAAGTACTGATGTGGTACTTCCTTTATCTATTATCAGTGTTCATGTCTATGTTGGTAGTTGAGATCCCTTTTGTCCTTACTGATACTAGTTTGAAAGTAGTATCATGTGTTAAAATTTCAGTGTATTGTGTAAAATTCATAATAATTTGACATGTGAATTCAGTTAATGTTATTGCAGTGTGTATCCGAAGTGAGAATGTGATCCAATGTGAATGTAAAAATTTAATGTTTGAAAGTGTGAAATAAAGTGTGTATCTAATGTGAAAGTGTAAAGTAAAATTCAAGTAAATCTGAAAAGAAATAAGATACAAAAATATAAATATTAAATAAGATGTGAATCCCAAATAATTTTTGTTATGAAAGATATGAAAATTCGAAATTTAATATACTGCATAAATAAATAAATACAAAAGAGAAATATAAAACGAAGTAAGAAATAAATCTGAAATCAAGCTCCACAATCAAATGCAAAATTTTACAAGTACAAAAAGAAGATTTTCTAGATTTGGACACTGATTTTGAATACAATTGTAGAAAAATATATTTGGAGTATTTTATGAATTCGAAAATAAATATTTTAAAATATAAATAAATAAATAAATATATCAACGATTAAATACAAAAATTTTAATAAATGAAGTAACAAATAACGGTTTTTCACACAAGTGGTTTTAAGCATTTCTTTGAAAACTCTTTCTAAAAATTTATGCTCTTCTTTAGTTCATTGTTTGGAGTAAAAAAAAAAATTTATCTGTTGTTAGAATATTATTAATAATATGTGAACCGATGCGTATTATAAAATTAAAAAAAAATATTATTTTAATCTTTCGTCTACCAACATCCGAGCCCTAATAGGACGTCGGGGCGTTACATACTATATGATAATCTCACAAGGACATATCTAAGGATTAGATACAAACTTTTTACATACTAACCACGTCTTCGGACAGTCACAAAAAACACACTTGTTTACAACGTCATATCTCTAACGGTTTAAAATTTTGTTATGGATTTATCTTTTATTATATTCTTAATCATCCCGTAAAATTAGATCAAATTTAAATTGAATTGTTATCTAATTCGATCTAAAAACAAATCTTTATTTTCAAGAAATAACTAAATTACTATCTCGTTTAATTCAAACAGAAAAAGCATAAATATTAAACGATAATGACTTGTATTACGATAATTTTCCAGAAAAATAGGAGCTTGTAATGATAATTCAGCAGAAAAAAACTGAAAGAGAAAAATAATTACAGGATAAGAACTACATCAACAATGTCTGGGAGGTTTCTTTTTTATGGTTAGTACAGTAAGAACTTTTAAGTTTCTCATTTGTCATTCTGATCTAAAAAAGAAAAACCCTCACAAAAAACTGAAACTGTTTGAATTGTTTTTGACTAAAATAAACAAGATCATTTATAGGGATCTGATAAAAATAGTAAATTTATCCACTATAAAAGAAGAGGGTAAACTGGATTAAACATATCAATTGAGTTTCAAAGAATTGATTACACAAATCCAGTATGGGTAAAATTATTGAGTTTATGGTGTACGCTTCTCTGGGTTATAGCTTGTTTTGTTTAACATGCATTGTTGCAGAAGATTTTACAATGTCTGATAAACTCAATGATGCTACGCCCGAGCCTCCTCTTTTCACTTATGTGTGTGATCCAGCACATTTGAGTGCTGTAAAATTAGACGGTTCCACCCTTGGTTTCTGCGACACATCCCTTCCCTATAGCGTGAGGGTAGAGGATTTGGTAGATCGATTATCGGTGGAAGAGAAGGTATTGCTACTTGGGAGTACGTCCCCCGGGGTGCCAAGGTTAGGATTGCCAAAGTACGAGTGGTGGAATGAGGCATTGCATGGTGTCTCATCCGTCGGAGGTGGCTCCCGTTTCGACGCAGTGGTTCCTGGTGCAACAAGTTTTCCTACAGTTATCCTTTCGACTGCTTCGTTTAATGAGGACCTATGGAAAAGAATCGGCCAGGTACCAATGTTAAAGAGATATAATTTCGCATTGCCCAATTATGAAAATCTCTAATAGTTTATGTACCATTTGAATAATGGTTGGTAAGTTTATTTATGTTGCATCGTGATTAAAATATGTGTATCGCTTGATTTACGAGAATGTATGTGACAGGTTATTTCAAATGAAGCAAGAGCAATGTACAACCTAGGTCGAGCCGGATTAACATTTTGGAGCCCAGTGATCAACGTAGTTCGCGACCCAAGATGGGGAAGAATTCAAGAGACACCCGGGGAAGATCCTTTTGTGGTTGGCCGATATGCGGCAAACTTTGTTAGAGGCTTACAGGACGTTAGAGGAACTGAACACGTCCATGACTTGAATGCAAGACCACTCAAGGTTTCTGCATGTTGTAAGCATTACGCTGCATACGATGTAGACAACTGGAAAGGAATCGATCGTCTTCATTTCGATGCCAGGGTGACCGAGCAAGATATGGTGGAGACTTTTCTCAAGCCTTTTGAAATGTGTGTTAAAGAAGGTGATGTCAGTAGCATTATGTGTTCTTACAATCGTGTCAACGGCATACCCACATGCGCCGACCCAAAACTCTTGAACCAGACTGTCAGAGGAGATTGGGGTCTTCACGGGTACTTCACTACTAATCACATGCATGTCTTAAGAGCATTTTATAATATTACTATTCAATTTTTTGTTACTGACATATATGTATGAACTACCAGATACTTAGTATCAGATTGTGACTCCATTGAAGTAATGGTAAACAAGCATCAATTTATCAATGACACGAATGAGGATGCCGTTGCTCAAACCCTAAAAGCAGGCAAGTAATCACTTTAATTAACTAGTAAGAAATTAGTCTTGTATTACAGACTTTTGATTGATGGAGTTAATGTTACAGGGTTGGATTTGGACTGTGGCGACTTCTACCCAAAGTTTACAATGAGCTCGATTAGACAAGGAAAGGTGAGAGTAGAAGATGTGGATAAGGCGTTGAGAAATCTTTACATGTTGATGATGCGACTTGGGTATTTTGATGGAATTCCTCAATTCAAAAATCTTGGCAAAAAGGACATTTGCTCTCCTTCAAACATTGATTTAGCCGCAGAAGCAGCTAGACAGGGAATTGTTCTTTTGAAGAATGATAATGGAACCTTACCTTTCGATCGCAATGCAGTCAAGAACTTAGCCGTAGTCGGCCCCCATGCCACAGTTACCGATGTCATGATTGGAAATTACGCAGGTATCTATCTATATATATATATATATTCTCATCAACCCAAATATTTATATAAACTATCTTTTACAATATTGTAAATACATATTATTCATCAACTTATGGGTGCCACAAAAAATCATGAATATTGGCAGGCGATCCGTGTCGGTATGTTACTCCCGTCGATGGATTCTCTACGTATACGAAAGTACAAACTCAGCAAGGATGTGAAGATGTACTTTGCAATAACGATAAACTTATAGGCGCTGCTGTTGATGCTGCAAAGGTTGCCGATGCTACTGTGATCGTGGTGGGACTAAATCTCAAGGTCGAAGCTGAAAGCTTGGATAGACTAAATCTCTTCTTACCAGGTTTCCAAACTCAACTCATTAACCAAGTTGCAGATGCTGCCAAAGGTCCAGTTGTTCTTATCATAATGTCAGCCGGTGGAGTGGATATCACTTTCGCAAAGAACAATCCCAAAATCAAAGCTATTATATGGGCTGGATACCCTGGACAAGAAGGTGGTCGTGCGATTGCTGATGTCGTTTTTGGGACTTATAATCCTGGTACGTAGCTGATTATTCTTTTATCTACTGTGAGTTTGAATTGGACATGTTTTTCTATGACCTCGTTAAAAGATTGTTGGATATATACTTTTTTACCCAAAAAAAAAGTATATACCCAACTAGATAATATATACAAATATATTAATACATACTTACAAACATACTTATATATATATATATAATGGGTACTAATTGGTTATAAAACTACTAATCACCAGGAGGAAGATTACCGATCACTTGGTACGAAGGCAGCTATGTGGAGAAGCTACCAATGACATCTATGCAGTTAAGACCAGTAGATGACTTAAGTTACCCAGGTAGAACTTATAAATTTTACAATGGGACGACAGTGTATCCCTTCGGCTACGGCCTTAGCTATAGTCAATTCACCTACAAAATTCAACCCCTTAATCTCCAATCACTCAAAGTAAAGCTCACCAAACTCCAACACTGCCATGACATCGACTACAGACCAGGTGCCCAAAAGCCTACATGCCCGTCTGTCAAGATCGAAGATGGTCTTGCATGTGACACTCACTACACCATTAACACACAAATCCAAATCACGAATACAGGAACAAGAGACGGTGACCAAGTGGTGATTGTTTACTCCAAAGCACCTGAAGGAATTCTTGGAGCACCCATCAAACAAGTGATTGGTTTCAAGAGAGTCGGTATTCGTGCAGGACAGACAGTCACAGTGCCGTTTCAGTTTAATGCGTGCAAGGCTTTGAGCATCGTGGATTACCAAGCACACGCTGTGTTGCCGGCCGGTCAACATTCAATTATTGTTGGAGATGGAGAAGCTTCCTTCACTTTCGATGTTGATTTTACTTAGCTCGCAGACAAAATGAATGGAGAAAGAGATCAAGTGATCAGAAAGTAAGATTCCTGGTTTTATCTAATCATGTAATTAGCTTTCTTCTCGCTGACAAAACAAAAAGGAGGAAAGGCAACCTTGCATGTAATCTTCTCTTTGGAATATTGGGTTATTTCCTACTTTTCTTCTATGTTCTTGTCATGTAAACTCAACTTTTTTTATTTTTTATTAAATTAAATTTATTTTAAAACAACAAAAACATGCATGCTTATATTTTTTATAAGTAAATTTTATTAATTTATGTTTAGATTTTCGTTAATATAGATATTGACTACTCGAAGACACAATAAAAATAGTGTTTTCGTAGATAATAATTTAAATTTATCAAAAAGGTAATATTACAGACGAATAATAATTTGTGTTAATTTTTGAAAAATACTAAATAAGTAAAAAAAAAAATTATTTTTTATTATTTTAAAACCCGACTTTAATTTATTTTAACTTATTGGATATATTGTTAATAAAAACTAATATAAACATATGCACGTTAGAGATACAAAATTGAATACAGACAACGGTTTAATCGCTCCCTTAAGGCATATAATTGTAGAGCTAAAAAATTTTGTTTTACGGAAATTACAAGAAAGATTTTCAAACTCTTGTTTTTCTTTTCCTTCATCGAATTTTCTCCCTACCCACCAAACACAATCTCAAAAAAAAAAAAACAAAATTTGTTGTGTTATTCGCCATCACAATTTCATTTCGCTTTCTTAGTAACAAAAAAAAAAACTATAAGAATCGACACGATAAAGAAACTAAAAAATAAACCAAGAAAGAGATGGAAAAAATAAAATCACGAACAAAGAATAAAACGATAACGGTGAAAAAGTATTCTCAAGGTAGTAAACTCGGTACTCGGGATCAAGAGGTATGCTCTTGAGGTGTTATCAATGGCGATTAGAAATCTTGAGAAAAATAAGTTTATGACGGATTAAAAAATTCTCTTTAGCAGTCAAAGAAATAAAAAGATGATCGAGGAGACTGTTATTTTTAAATAAATTTAGTATTTATTTTTTATTAAAATTGTTAATTAATTTTAACTAATTTAATATATTCATATTTCCCAAAACAAAATACTACATACATATATGTACATAATTTATTGATTTAATTATATATTTAGATTTAATTAATATGATCCAATGAAGACAAGTATACTCATGATATCGCATCATTCATTTGATTATTTATGTGTACTACCTTTAAAACAGCTAGCATATCATTAAATTATTCTTTATTTATCACCTATCCATTAACTCGTATAGAGCCCTTTTTACCTCCCAATGCTTTTATTTTTATTACTTCATGTGTATTTCTGCCCCCATGGTATATGCTATTTTCCTTCCCTCTGGATTCTACCTCACATTCTTTCACCTTATATAAAATAACCCTGCAACGCATACCTAGCGAATGATTACTATATATTATATATCCCTTTTTTTTATTGAGTACATGCTTAATAATTATTATAGTAAATTATTTTAATTAATAAACTTTTAATTTACAAATATTTTTATTTAAATTTATGAATAAATATGTAATTTTTTATGAATTTTTCATTATCATATATTATAATTAATATTATTTTAATTTTATTAAAAACCCACATGAATTAATAATAAAAACATAAATATATATATATATAAATATATTGATTTTTTAATGAAATTTTTTGTATAATTTTTCTTAGAAATTCAAAAACCAAATATAAAAAAATATTTAATATCAAATTATATAATTTTAATTAATGGAAAAATTAAATAAACTCTAATTAAGAATTAAAATAATTAGGGAGCAACACTTGATGTAGGGTGAGGAGCCAGAGTAGAAAGAAGCAAATTGTCTTTTGCACATTCCCAAAGGATCAATCTTACTGTTACAATCTCCTCTCTGTCTCTGCATTCTCCGATCGGATTACTAAACCCCTATAATTAGCCCTTAGATCTTACTCTCCCGTCTTGTCCCTCCCCAAAAACCTCTGCCTCTCTCGATCTTTCATCCGATCATCATGGCTCAGTCAGCTCTAACTCAGGTCAGAACCCATTACCCCATTTTGATTATCTCAGTCTTGTCACTTCTTGTTTGGTCGCCGGGAAAACCCAGAGAAAGAAAACCAAAATGGATTGGAATTTATTTCCTTGCATTTTCTCACTGGCTTATTTTTTTTGTTTTTTCCTTTTCTGGGTACAGTCGTTTTTGGAGATTGGGCTGACTGGTTTGTGAGTTTTGTTGCAGGTTGCTGTAGCTGTTCCTGTTGGGAGCGATACGATCCGTAGGAAATCTGTGTTGAAGGTAAACTAATTTACTATGATCTTTCTGTTTGTTAAGTAATTGAAGGGATGATGGTGCTATGCGATTTTCATTTGAAAGTGATAGCTTTTCTGTTTTCTTGGCAGCAAACAAACACTTTCAAATGATACCGATTGGATTTTGAATTTGTCTGTTTGTTCCCCTTCTTTAATATTTCATTATCAGCTTCTCCCAAAAAAAAAAGGAAAAAAAAAAAAAACAGTACCGGGGTTTAATGCACAGATTGATTTTGCTTCCCTTTGTAATTGGACATCTCTTTCAACAAGAGTAAAGGAAGAGCTACTCTGTGTCCAATATGTTTAGTAATGTTGTTGTGGCTTTATCTTTGAACAAGAGTAAGTGTGGATCCTACGACTTGGTTACAGTGATTTTACAGACTTCAGTGTGCTTTATGAATAAGGTGGTAAATGAGTTTTATATTTTGTTCTTGAAAATCCATTTGGTATTCAATACCATGGATGTTATTTGAATGGTTATATTATTAATCGGCTTGAACACTTTCTGACTCATCATGAATAGCGTGATGACACCCGACATTTTATGAAAGTTAATTATAGAAATGGTGGGAAAATGTTGTTACTTGCTAGTTCTAGTGTGAATTTATCAAATTAAGTAAATGTTACTTCATTCCTCACCCATGCTTTATCTAATGCTTGAAACATTTATTGGCCTGTGTTTTTGTCTATTTATCTTAGGCTTGAGATATTCCTATACTCTATTTTTCACTAAGAAATATGGCATTTTCTATGTATTTCAGATATGCCATCTTCCTCCTGAGGCCCTGGCTTTTTATTTAACTTCTTTTTCAAGTCATTTCTCTGTTTAAATTTGTGTAAAAAAAGCTGTATTGCTGTCATTTCCTCCAAATATTTCCCCTTTGATGCTATTAGGATCTTGAATTTGCACGCAGCAAGGTAGAATAAATTGATTTGTGTTGCTTGATCTTAACTCCTTCAAAACCTTGAAATTATTAAAATGCATCCACGTATAATTAATGCCCATTCACTGAAGGTGCTCATAATAGGCAAAATGTAACGAACAACATACTAACAGACAGCCATCTTGGTTTGTCCGGTGTGTTAAACACCGTAGGAAGTGGTATATGGGAGTTCCATGTTTTTTTTTTTAACTTATTATCATATTATGACCATTCTTCCACACATATATTGATTTCAGTCTATTCTGCAGTCTGTTCGCTAGTTCACCTACATGACAAGGTTGAGTAAAAGTGTCTTGCTTTTTGTTGATGCATAGGCATTGATTTTCTGAACATGTTTTACTGTTACTTCTAGGTCGTAGAAGCTTCTTACAAGGAAAATATTTTATGTTGGTAGCCTATGATAAATCAATTCTTAATAGAGTTGTGCTATGCTTTTTTGCAGACACACAATATAAGCTTGAGTAATAAGTCATGGGCTCCTGTCTTAAGATTGGATCTAAAATTAAGAAATGCAAGGAAGACAAATCAGTTCACAGTGCGCATGTCAGTGCAACAAGCCAGCAGGTCTAAGATTGCAGTGGCTCCTTCAAAATTAGAAGATGCCAAAGAGCCCCCATTAAATATATACAAGCCCAAGGAACCTTACACCGCAACAATTGTTTCTGTTGAGAGGCTTGTTGGGCCCGAAGCTCCAGGTGAAACTTGTCATATTGTGATCGATCATGGTGGCAATGTTCCATATTGGGAAGGACAGAGCTATGGTGTTATTCCTCCCGTAAGTTCTTTTGGTTTCATTTAATACCTTGGTTATTTTGTTTCTACTCCTTACCAAATGGACTTTTTTCCTTCTTGATGGTCAGTATTTGCAATAAAGTAAAATCTCAACGAATTCATAAATGATGATATTTAAATTGAAGATTGATCAATGGTCTTCCATCAACAATTTATCTTGCTTGCTGAATGTCAATAGGAGTATTGTATATGTTGATTGTTAGGCTGCATGATGATGCTGCTATTTATGCCAGTTTAATGTCCTAGCAATGTCCATAATCATCAAGTGGTAGCTCAGCAAAATTTGTTCTTTCTTGATGTGTAATTTTACTTTTTTCTGATTAATTGTTTTACAGGGTGAAACTTCATTTCTTTTTTTTTTTTTGAAATAAAAGAGGAGAAATATATTAAAAGGCACCAAGGGGGTGCCGTCCATGTACATGAAACTTCATTTTTCTTCTGCTAATTTTTCAAAAAAAAAATGTTTTACAGGGTGAAAATCCTAAGAAACCAGGGGCGCCTCACAATGTTCGTCTGTATTCGATTGCATCAACCAGATATGGAGATTTTTTTGATGGCAAGACAGCAAGTTTGTGTGTCCGCCGGGCTCTCTACTATGATCCTGAAACTGGGGAGGAGGATCCTTCAAAAAGTGGTGTATGCAGCAACTTCCTATGTAACAGCAAGCCTGGAGATAAAGTTCGGATCACAGGTACAGTCTAGAAAATGGGTGGAAGCCATCTCTTTAGTTTTTTTTTTCCTTTACCTGTATTACTTCAATTGATTAAAAATTTGACACTTGAATTTGTTAATATCTTCACTTATTTCTTTCAAATAATGGTTCCATTGTTGTGAATATAGATTATAGGGTGATAATGGATACTTGGACATAAAAGGATTGGCCAGTGTAATTAATTGATAAGAATATTTTACAATCAAGAAGTGGGTGAGCATGTGCAGTTCTTTCAAGTGAGTTGTGGAAAGGAGGGTTGAGTTTTAAACAAAGTTAAAAAGCATGTCAAATATTCCATTTTCACTTGATATTTTCTTCACTTGATGAAAGAGATGTGTTTGTGAGCTAAAGCTCTCTACTTCCGGCCTTCTGTTTACTCTCCATTATTTTGTTTGTAAAGTTGGTAATGTTCAGCATCTACCAGTATTTTTTTTCCTGACTTCATGTTCTTTTGCAATTTTATCATTTAAGCACTGGAGAGGACGAGGTTGCTTGACTCTAGAGATTGATAGTTCTCATTGGGTGGAACACTTGGCAAATTTGTTCTTTCCTGATGTGTAACTTTTTCCAGATTAATTGTTTCACAGGGTGAAAATCCTAAGAAACCAGGTGGACGTGTCAGTCTGCAATGTTTCTACTTGCTTCCAATTTTAAACCCTTTTGTGGAACACTTGTTGTCTTCTTTTCTTTATAGGTTTTTGCCTTTTTGGTTTTGTGATGGTGAGAGTGATCAATCAAAGACAAACTCTTACAATTTATTTGGTTTAATCTGTCATCTATGATACATAAGAATAGCATATATCTAAATTGAAGTCGCATGTCTTTCCAGTTTTGATGTTGAACCATCTTAAGATTTTGGCAAGCAAAAAAGTTGTTGAATTAAATTGTTGTTATATTTGTGCTTTTCTCCTTTGGTTTTCCCCCCTTCCATTTAAGGCTTGTATTTCTTTTTCGGGTATGGGAATTGAACCTCATATTGAAAGCACAATAGATGAAGGGGAAATGGTGTATGGAGTGAGATTGAAAAGATCTAGGCTTTGTTGTTATGGTTTATTTTACCTTAAATAAGTTAGCTCAATCACCTACAGAATTCATAAACTTTCAGATTTCTCGTATTCGGTTTGGCTTATTTTTTTATGATATCACTCACAGTTCAAGGTACTAAACTAGAATCTTTTTCCAGGTCCCTCTGGAAAGATAATGCTTCTACCTGAAGATGACCCAAATGCAACTCACATAATGATAGCTACTGGTACTGGTATAGCTCCATTTAGAGGATACCTCCGGCGAATGTTCATGGAAGATGTCCCTACATTCAAGTTTGGTGGCCTTGCATGGCTTTTCCTTGGGGTTGCTAATACTGACAGTCTTCTATATGATGACGAATTCACCAAGTATCTTCAGGACTGCCCCAATAACTTCCGTTACGACAAGGCATTGAGCAGAGAACAAAAGAACAAGAATGGGGGTAAGATGTATGTTCAGGATAAGATTGAGGAATACAGCAATGAAATCTTCAAACTGCTGGATGGTGGTGCCCACATATATTTCTGCGGGCTTAAGGGGATGATGCCAGGAATTCAAGACACGTTGAAGAGAGTTGCGGAGCAGAGAGGTGAAAACTGGGATACCAAACTTTCACAACTGAAAAAGAACAAACAATGGCATGTGGAGGTGTATTGACATTGTCGAGAGGAAAACTTTATGGCGACTTAGGTAAGTCACTGCAACTAGTGCTGCTGTTACCATTGCATTTCGTTTTATTAAACGAGATGTAACAGTAAAAAACATGTAAGTTATGGTGAGATTAAAGTCACCATCTTTGGATTGGTCGTAGAGAACCTCAACAGGAGCCGTCTTCCCTGTTAGGTGATTGTAGTTTGAATAATGTTTTCCTTTTAGGTGATTGTGAAGATTGTTATCACCATAATGCTTTTCTTCTCATTCTGAAATGCAGAAGATTCAAATGGCCTCTTCGAGTTACATGAACAGCTGTAATTGCTCTAGGATTCATCGAGAACAGGAAATAGTTTAATAAACACTCGCGGTAAGTTAGCATTTCTATTTTGTGATTACATGTTTTGTTCTCCTTGACATCACAATATTACTTCATGTCAACAATGTTGTTTCTCGCTAAAATAGATCATAATATTTGTTAGCCATGATCATCATATTCCGAAACAACAGATGTTTAGTTAGTATTATAATCATAAGAGTTATGATCACCATCTCATTCCGTTAGCCGAATGTTCATAATGTAAATAGCACTCACATTCTTCCACTTCCCTATATACATAAAAAGCCCGAAAGGATTATGTACTCGATTCGATCAAGTTTTACACACTAAAACACAATTTACAAATATATCGTTAACAGTTCTTTGAAGGATATAATTCTCAAGCTATTAAATAATATATAGTTTCTATCTTATTTCTAAAGAGAATTCAACTTAATCTAAATGCAACCTAAAAAGAAAATTTTTCTTTGATCAAATTCAACATACGAACCCATGTAATTATATACTCAACAAAGGATATAATATCAAATTCAAGAATAAGAACGAGTCATTCACATAAATAAAGCGAGCGTAAAGGGAAGAGAAATGTATATACAATTTAAGGAGTTCGTATATAATTTGTGTCTATATCATCTTCTCTAAATTTGCTATTTAAGAATTTCATTAATAACCTATAAGAGCTCATTTTACTCACGACTCACGACTTACAAGTCTTTTATAACTTGTTTTGTTTCTGAATTACAAGTCGACTAGTTTTATTATACTAATAATTTACGAGTAATTATATACAAATTTTATTTTATTTTCGAATCACAAATTAGCTAATGTTGTTTTTTATACATTCATAAGTAACTAGTTGGTACTTGTTCGGTCCCAACATAACTTATCGGCTGGTTTTATTCTTATTTGCACTTATTATCGTGACAATAATAACGGCACATGAACATTTTTTAATATTTTTATTATAATTTAATTTTAAAATATCTCATTTATTTTAAATCATAAGTTTATTTTATTTTTTACCCAAAAAAATGTTTTTATTAATTTTATTTAAATATAATGTAATTATTTTAAATAAAAAATAAATAGTGAGGAAAAATAATTAAATTATAACAAAATAAATAATAATAATAATGTTGATGGATGATGATAAACAATTAATAATAGAGAAGAGAAGCTTTCATCATGTGGTCAGCTCAGAAAGTACATAGCTTTTGTCATCGGATTTCTCTGAAAACTCCACCTCTCTCTCGCTCGCTCGCTCGCTCTACACCGGGTTGCTTGCAGAATCAAATCTCGGAATCTCAATAGCCTCTGGATTCAATGTCTTGATACCTCAATTTCACCGGTGATTTTCAAATCCTTATCGAGATCTTTTCCTTCCTTTCTCTTCGTTTAAATCAATCATTGAGATCACTGCGGGGTTGATACTCTCGTTCACGCGAATGTAAATATGTTTTGATCAGTGCGAGTATTCATTAACTCTTCGTATGTAATGTGTGTTACATCATTTCTCGGAGATTGATTTTTAGCTGCTGTAATTTGATTTCTTAGGATTTTTGTAGCCCTCGTTTGCTGAATGTGGAGAACGTATTAGAACGTTTTTAAATACGTTTTTGGTTTGATGTTGAATCAAATGATCTGATGTACGTCCGCGTTAGTTGTAGTTCTATACTTCGTGTAATTGATTTGTGCAAACCTTGATTATAACGCATCATCCTCTGTGTAAATTGTGATCTACTACTGCTGTTCTTTATAGACTTCACTGGTTCCTTTTATTCCTCTGGGAGAAAAAGTGGGTCAAGGTTATGATTACAATGAAAGCCCGGGTGGTATTTGCTTTTATTTTGTCTCTTTTGAACCGTAGCTTTTTGCTGCTATTCGCGTCTTTTCTGTTGGGTTTTTGTTTAGACTCCATACTAAACATGTGTTTGCATTTCTTTTCCCCCTTCCACCCTGGAGGATATTTTGTTGAATCTAGGCTTTTCTTTTGCTGGATGATTGTGGATTTTTAGTGAAGAGATGAGTAACCGACCATTGGAAATTGGTAAGGCTTCTTCAGGTATGATTATAGTACTCAAAAAGTAATTGAAATGGTACGCATTTTGTAGCAGAGAAATTTTGAAATTTGCTAATGTAGAGCTTGCTGATGTTGGTCATGGATATTAACTGCAAAATAGTATGAGGTTCCATGGAACTTCAATTTTGTAGGTGGAAATTTACACATTCTCGGATATGTTTCTGCTAGGAATATTCAAAGTTTCTCCCCATATTTGCTTCATGTCATTTCCGGAGGAAATGGATTTTGCATAAAGGTGGTTCTATCATATTGCAGTGCTTTTGTTGGCCCTGTAGCATATAAATGCAACAGAACTAATATGCTTTTCTACTTCTGTTTGAGTCTGTGACCTACGCTTGTAGTATTACTATATAGTTCCGACATCGTCTATATTGTTACAAGCAGCCTTGGCTAATATAATTTTTTTTGGTTTGCTACCATATTTTGGAAACAATTTCTACACCTTTCTCACCCCCTGTTTCTTTCATCTGTAGAACCTGGTCTTTCTTTTCTGATGCACAACGTGGTAATTTCACATGCACGTACACAAGTACTTTAAAGTTAATGCACAATATGCCTTCTTGTATGTAGGTAAAAGAAGATTAAAGGATTTATTGCGTCAAAGTGATAATCGTGTTTGTGCTGATTGTGATGCTCCAGATCCTAAATGGGCGTAAGACTTATTACTAATATACTGTTTCATTTCTTGATTCTCTCTTATGTTCTTGTGACTAGATGCAGTTGACTTGATGTATGATGTAGAACTATATTATTCACCTTATAAGTAAATTATTTAGGGTAGTAGTTGGTTTTAGTTGTGGGTTCGCAATGCTTGAAATGCTAAACTTATCATGGGAAGTTTTGGTTAGTGGTTGGGAACAGTGAAGGTTGCTGATGGAATCATTTGACAACTTCTCTTTTTTTTTTTTGTTGTGAGAATGAGAATTAATGATCAGTTAAGAACTGCATTTCAGGTCAGCAAATATTGGAGTTTTTATATGCTTAAAATGTTGCGGTGTGCACAGAAGTCTTGGGACGCATGTGTCAAAGGTAACTACTGCTCTTTTTCTCTCAAAAAAAGAAGTTGTCTCTTGTTTTGGTTACTTCATATAGAAAACAATATTGGCACAGGAGCAAAAAATATGATTTGTTATTCTTAGTTACTCAAACTGAATATAGCTCAGTTCACTCTCCAAAAACAAGTCTTTTACAGAAGATTGATATATGTATTGTTTCTGATATTTGGTCCTTTGATATTGTAGAAGTCCTAAATAAAGTTGGCTCTAGAAAGATTTGCTTCCTAGATTGTAGGAGAAGAACTCTTAGATTGCAAGAGAAGATTTGTTTCTTAGATTGTGGGAGCTGGATAACCAGGATCTACGTTTGATTCTAGGATCCCATAAAATAAGTGTAAATCTCTTTCTTTCCTGATGGAGTCGACAGAATAGGATTCTTCCCCAAATTGTTGGGTCACAACTCTTTTAACTTTCTACTATATATGTGTAATTCTGGTAACCTAATGAAATCAAGATATAGAATTATTAAATAACATGGCATCAGAGCCGTCTCTGAATCACCTTCATCATCGTTAGTAAACCATCACAAAAGTGACAAAATAAGGAATGAACAGCCAGCAATCCATGACATCTGAAATCATGTCCAATCCTGAAAATTTTCGGATAGGAATTAATGGTGGAACGAACAGCCCTGTGGGGTCCATCACCGGGCATAAACTAAATAGCCAGAATTACCTCCCATGCTTGCAACCGATAATAATTTTCATGTTTAGAAAGGGGAAGGATGATTACCTCACTGGAGCGGCAGTTCCTCCACCAAAAGAAGACCCAAAGTATCGAGCTTGGAAAACTAAAAACAATATGGTGATGTCTTAGCTCATCAACTCAATGAGAAATGAAATGGGGGAGAACTTTCTTCTATTTGGATCAGCAAAGGAGATTTGGGATGCAACAAAAGAAATTTGCTCCAAAGTAGATAACTCATCTGAGTTGTTTGCAATGAAGAGCACACTCCATGACTTGCGGCAAAAAGATCTCATGTAACCCAATACTTCAACCTCTTGACCCACAATTGGTAGCAGCTTGACATGTTCGAAGAACATCAATGAAAGCGTCATGAAGATAACTTGAGGTACGAACAATTTGTGGAAAGAAAAAGGCTCTACAAGCTCTTGCTCAGACTCATCAAGGAACTTGATGATGTTTGAGGGAGGATTCTAGGTTCGAAACCAATACCTACTGTCTACGATGTGTCCTCCAAGGTATGCATGGAGGAAAGCAGAGAGAAAGTCATGCTTAGGAACCTCAATCCGCTGCAAACACCTGAAAGTTTGCACTTGCTGTCCAAAACATTCGGATAAGCCAGAGAAAGACAAAACAGAAGAAAGGAAGACCTAGATGTGATCATTGTTGGAAACCAAAGCATTCAACGAAAATCTGCTGGCAACGCCATGGAAACCAGTAGATTGAGACGATCAAGGAATCCGAACAGTAAAGCAAAAGGAAATCTAGCTGTAAGGGAAGACTCCACTCCAACAGAAATAATGTTGTTTAGTAAGGAGCAAATGTAGCTTTTGCAAAAATTAATCAATGCTTATCAAACAAACAGCCTACTGGACGGCACTAGGTCAATGGCTCACTTAAGTAACTCTGTAAATGCTATAACTTCTAAGGCAAAAATTGGACAACATTGGATCATGGATTGTGGTGCTTCAAACCACATGACTGGTGATTGTAGAATCTTCGCTACTTATAATCCCTAGCATGAGAACATGTTTGTAAAAGTTGCAAATGAGACTTTAGCTTGAGTTTTTGGAGAGGGTTCTCTACCGCTAACTAGGGATATAACCTTAAATACAACATTTTTTGTTCCTAGAGTAAATTGCAACCTACTATCTGTTAGTAAATTCACTCACGAGCTAAATTATGTTGCTAAATTTGATTCAAGCCTGTCTGAATATCAGGAACTAAGTTCAGAGAGGACGATTGATACTGCTAAGGTGTGATATAGACTCTGTATCCTCAAAAGCAACCATCTAGGAACAACCACCTGGGTTTACCTCTTAGTAAAGGCAAGAAGATGCAATTATGTTGTGGCACTATAGACTAAGACACCTCAACCTTCATTATCTACAAAAACTTATTCCCTTGTTAGTCATCAATATAGATTTTAAGAATTTCCAATGTGAAATATGCTAATTTGCCAAACATTCTCGTAATTCTTATCGACCTCAACCTTATAGAGAGTCAAGTATATTCTCATTAATTTATAGTGATGTATGGGGACCATTCAGGGTAAAAGATATTACGAGAGCAAGATGGTTTGTCTATATTGATGAGCACTCTAGGATCACATGAGTATATCTTATGAAAGAAAAATTTAAAGTTGGAGAGATATTTCAAAAGTTCAACACAATGATTCAAATCCAATTTTTTAGAAAATTTCAGATACTTAGAAGTAATAATGTCAAGGAGTACTTTACCCAAAACCCTTGGAAGATATTTAGAAACACAAGGCATTATGTATTGGAGTTCATGCGTCAATACACCCCAACAAAACAATATTGCAGAAAGAAAGAATTGTCACATCTTAGAGTTTGCTAGATCACTCTTATTTGCTACTCATGTTCCATACTATTTCCGAAGGAAGTCATAGTCACTGCCACTTCCCTTATCAATGGAATACCCTCAAGAATATTAAACATTCTAACACCAAGCCAAAAACTACTCGTAACATATCTTCAAAACCAAACCATTTCATCAATTCCTCTAAAAACATCTAGGTATATTGCATTTGTCATATTCACTCACAATGCCACAATAAACTCGTAGTAAAATATTTCTTCCTTGGATGCACTCAAAACCAAATAAGATACAAGTGTTATTCCGCAAGCAACAAACGATTTTATACCATTATGGATGTGACATTCTCTAAAACCAAATAATTCTACCTCAAACTTGGAATTCAATGGGAGAGAGAGCAACAAGGATCCCATATTTGGGATCAAATAGGAGAAAACAATCAACTTTAACGTCAAACAATGGAAACAATCAAGCTATGGAACCATAATCTATCCTCAACTAGTTGTAAAACAGTGATGGTAACCCCAACACCTTGAAAGATAGTGGAGATAGTGAGATTGAACCCCATAAAAATTGCCAACAACTGGTAAGCCCACGACTAACCAAGAATGGAGAGTTCATGGTATACCCAAGGAAGAGGAAAACTCAAGAGGATATAGAGCAATGTTCATCACCTAAGTAAAGTAAGAGTCGAGTGCAATATCAGAGATTAGTGTAGTGAGTCGGTTTATGAATCATCCCACTAAGGAACATTTTGGTGCTATTAATGGGATCCTGAGATACCAAAAGATGACTCCAGTAAGCGATTATACTTCAAGAAGAGCTCATGGAGGGACGTGAAATTATTCACAGATGTTGATCAGGCAGGGTTAGTAATGGGCAGGAGATCAACATTTAGGAACTGCTCATATGTATGGGGAAACTAAGTAACATGACGATGTAAGAAACAATCCATTGTTTCTAAAAGTAGTACAAAAGCCAAGTTCAGGACTATGGCTCTCGAAATTTGTGAAGGTATTTGGATTGAGCATATCCTAAAACAATTATGAGGTGAAAATTCCACTCCAACTGACAACCTATCATCAATAAGTATTGCAAAGAATCTAGTTCATCATGATCACGGAACATGTTGAAGTAGACAGACACTTCATAAAAGAGAAAATATAACAACAGATGATTCATGTGATACACATTCCTATATGTCAACATACTACTGACATTATGACAAAATCGTTAGTAAAAAAGAACTTGGAGATCTGAGTTCCAAGTTTGGTATGGTTAACATCTATGTGTAGCTTGAGGAGAGTGTAGAAGTCCTAAAAAGAGCTAACTCTTGGAAGATTTGTTTCCTAGATTATAGGAGAAGATTTCTCTCCTAGATTGTAGGAGAAGATTTGTTTCCTAGATTGTAGGAGCTAAATAACCAGGATCTAGATTTGATATTAAAATCTCATAAAGTAAGTGTAAATCCCTTTTTTTCCTAGGAGTCTTAATAGAATAAGATCCGTCTTTAACTTGTTGGATCACAACTCGTATATATATATATAGTTTTCTGGTAACTAATGAAATCAAGATATAGAATTATCAAATAACAGATTTGTAGTTTAACAGGATAGTGGTGCTAGAAAAACTTAGCTGTAATATTACATTTGAAGTATTTGCAATTTATATAGTAGCAAAAGTGATACTATTTTCATATCTATGACCAGTATATGATCAGCAGTATAGATATTAACTGTAACTGAGGGCATATAGAGTAAATAATTCTGTATCAGCTACAGCATATTCTAACTGTCTAAAGAAAACATAATGTGTGAATTCAGCTGCTGTTTATTTGCTTCCTTGAATTCTTAATAGCCTTTTGGTTGTCTAGAGTAATGTCAAATTATTTATCTGGAGCTTAATCTATTAGAACATTCATCTGTTTGTCGAAGTAGCAACTGGTTGAGTTTTTAAATTTTCTATTTATATGGTAATTTAATGAAATTTTGTATAAAAAGTATCAGGGTTTTAATTTTTAAATGAAACTTCACGGTCTTGTTGCAGTATACTGCTATTGTTTGGTAATACTGAGACCAACTTGATGTCTTTGCCTATGAACAATCAACTCTCTCTTATTTTATGTTCAATTAGTTTTTTTCTTTTTTTTTTTTTTGTAAATTTCTCATTTCTTTTATCTTTGCATTAGAAGATTCTTTTTCTTTTTCAGTTCAAATGCTTTTATGCCACAGAGCTTCATGGGTCCGTGAAATTGTTTAAATCATTTTGTCCATATTTATTCTTATGATCATTTTTTACATGGATGTCAGTTGTTCTGTCATTATAACCTATACATTTGTTCTCTGGGTTCTGTTTACGCTTTCTTTACTTTGTCTCATGGATTAGACACTTTTTTCTCATAAAAGCATAACGTTTGGTCCAGGTTTTATCTGTGACATTGGATGATTGGTCTGATGATGAAATTGATGCCATGATTGAAGTTGGAGGAAACTCCTCTGCTAATTCAATATACGAGGCATTTATACCTGAAGGAGTTAACAAGCCTGGACCAGATGCTAGCCATGAGGATCGTACAAGATTCATAAGGTTGACAAAATTTTTAGTCTCTTTTTTTAGAGAAAAGGAAATCCCAATAAGTTACAATGGTATTGTCAACAAGGATGTTGACAATATTATGGCAGAGTGACACAGGTGCTCCTTTTCCCTACCATTTTAAGACCTAAGATTGTCAGGCATCTGCAAATTTGTTCCCTGTGTCTAGTGTGGATAATCTCCACTTCAAAATTTGACAAGCTTTGTCATCATTCTTCCAGCAGATATTTGAGCGGATGATGATCAGAGTAGTTTTTCTTGATAAGGTTTATGACTTCCAGAGCATTTGTTTCGAAAATGATTCTGGTCATTTTTTTGGCTTTCGCAAGGTTAAGACCTTCATAGATTCCCATATAATCAGCATGAAGTGAGTTATGAGCCCTAGAAGCTCCATAGAGGTCTTCAATCCATCTACCCCTATTATCATGGACTGTTACCCCATGTGGGGATATTTTTTTGAGAGGGGGGGGAGGGTCATGGGTAGTAGCCCGCTACTAAATGACTGAAAGGAACATTAAAATCCCTGAGAAGAAGACACTCAAAACCTCTATGATGGCGTGTATATGTTGTGGACAGATCCTCTGGGAGCACTAAAATCATCATTCTTCTATTCCTTTGAAAAACTATTCAAGGCATTATGGTTTGAAATATCTTATGCTAGATATCTTTCCCTGTGTAATTCACATAAGCTGTCAAATATGTTGTGTTTGTCCAACTTGGGCTCATAATCTGTCATCCAATGGTGTTGATTGCACATATGCAATTAGGGTCTTAGTCCTTTTACTGTTTAAATTTGGGGTTGTTTTATGTCAAAATTTTATTCGACTGTGCAACAAATATTCTGAAAGACCTACATTAGTTATTAGGACAACTATTGATGCATTAACTTTTCATTTAGGTCAAAGTACGAGCGTCAAGAATTCTTGAAGCCAAGCTTGCGGATCACATCTGGAAAGAGTACTTCTGCTTCTCTTACATCGAGTTTTTCTAGAAAGATTATGGATAGTTTTCGATCGAATTCATCACAAAAGACGGTAATTCTTTTTTTCTTTTTTTATTTTTTTTTTTTAAGAAGTTTTCTCTTTTTTACTTAACCTTCTTTTTTTCCTTTCGTTCTGTCACAAACTTCTGGAGGATTATTTGAAAATCTTAGGAGGTTATCATGTTGACAATACCCTTTTGGAAAGTCTTTCTAATATTGTCATTCCAAGTTCTACAGGGCACATATTCTATGTGCCAGTTCTCATACAGTGGCAGTTTATGTGGTCTTATCTAGTAATTGCAGCAAAAGTGAAAATGGATTTAATGTTTATTTGTTTTCATTATGAAGTACTTCGCTTCATTTAACATTGGAAGTGGTAGCAGAAGCATGGTAGAATTTATTGGATTGCTGAATGTCAAGTCAAAAGATTATCTAGCCATAGAGATATGATGTCAGTGATCCTATGTATCTGACTGGGCACAGTGAGTATCTTTATTTCTC
>NW_019014526.1:296512-312138 GCF_000150535.2 Carica papaya
TTAATTAAGGGTGCTCGTTAGTTTAGAACTTAACTTAATTACACTAAACTAAGAATTAAATAAAAAAACGAATGTTTAAACTCGAATAAATAAGTGTAGTAGTTTTTCGATACAAGTTAAGTGTTTATATATATATATATATATTTTGTTTCTTAAAATATATATTTATTCTATATTTACGAAAAATTTATTATACTATAAATACACTAAAATATTTTGTATTACGAAGGTGATATAGTAGTTTATATAAGATTCTTGTTGACAATGATGATGATGATGATGATATATACATGTAAAATAGAGATTGAAGTTGGCACGTGAATGATCTCTCGACTTTATTTATTTAAGGGTCCATGAAGTAGATATTTGATAACATTATGAAAGGGAAATGCATTTTTTTTTTAGGAAGTTGATTCCTTTCTCATATTTCATGTGTTATATATAGATTTAGTGCTTGAATCAAGAGTCTCTCTCTCTCTCTCTATATATATATATATATCTCTCTACACACACACAACCCTAAAATAAATAAAGTCTGTTTTCACACGCACGGACGGTCCAGATTGAATCGCGAACGGACGGTTCAGATTGAATCGCGATGGACGGTTCAGATTCATTCCCTATTTAATTGCGATCGGACGGTACAGATTAAAAGCGATGGACGACCCAGATCAAAAGCGGATGGGTATGAATAATCTCATCCGCACCCAAACCCTAACCCTAGCCGCCAGAGCCCCTCGCCGGAGAAGATAGCCCAGCCGCCGAGGAGCCGACCGCCGCCACCCGCAGCCGTATCGGAACAATTTTCGGCCACCAAACGAGGTAAATATTCTATCATTTGTTCAGAATTTGATTCTAAACCTACCTATGGCCAAATCGGAGCGAAAGCACCGGCCAATTGGTCAGAAAAAGCCGTCGAACTTTGACGGCGCTGTCGCGTGGTGTCTCGATTTTTGCCTCCGATGAGGTCATTTCCGATTTCCATTCGATGTGATTTTTTCATTATTGTGATCACCGTTTTTTTCTCTACAGGTTGACCGGAGCAAAACACCCAACTGCGACGTGAGCCGGAGGAGCCGCTGTACCGGAGAACCCCACCGCCAGTAAGTTTCGATTTTCTGTCTTTTTTTTATCCACCGAGGACCCTAAGTGTATTTTCTCACAGGAACCGATGAAAGTTTGGTTGAATTCGGCCTTATGGATCAAATTCTGTAATATTGTTTAATATTTTTAAATTATTATGTAAAAAATAATAATCTTAATATTTTATTTTATTTCTTCACTCAAATTATTATATATATATATTTTAAATTTCCACGTAGTTTAAAGACATAAACTTTAAAAAAGTTTTGACTATTAATAGTTGGTGCATTGCATGCATATACATATACATATATATATATACCTTAAATTTTATTTTATTAATATATGGATTTATTTAAATTAATTACAAAATGATTAATATTTTTTGATAGTGTAGCTTTGTAGGGTGAGGTTTATACCCTAATTTCACTCATAAGATTATTATGCTTATACTTCACTTAATAATGTATATTATAATAATACCAAATCTATAAATATTTTGTGTGTGTGTATATATATATATATATAATAAAGCTCACTGCTGAGTTTAAAAATAAATTATCAAGAAGATTATTCGTCCACGTGTCAATCCCTCATTGGAAAATGTTGGAAGAAATGGGACCCACCGTTTTCCATTTCTCATTATTTCCCTCTCACCTACCTCGTGTGCTGTGTGCTGTGTGCTGTGTGTTATCGGAACTTGCCTCTGTCCTGCAAATTAAATGAAAGAAAACCCTCGTCAATGGGGCACTGAAGCAGGTCGTCATACGTGGGACTTCTTCTTCTTCTTCCTCCTCCTCCTCCTCCATGCACACTCCTCCCTCAGTCACCCACTACTGGTTTTTTTTTTTTTATTTTTTACTTTAAAGATAAAAGCTTTTGGGATTTTCTTTTAACTTTCCAGGAAGACAAACACAACCTTCAAACTAGATTTAATAATCCCTTTGACGTCCACATTGTAAAATGTCAGATTCCTTGTCTTATTTTGGCGGTAATTTTCTAATTATCTGCAAAAAAAAACTTACATTTCCCGCTATCTTTTATGTCATTTCCTGACACTAATCCTCCCTCAAAAGACTGAACCAAAAAAAAAAAGCAATTTTTTATTTTTTATTTTGATTACCCAATGCAAACAAATTGGGTTTTGTTTTGGGTGTCTCTCTCACATGCTATTCTAGAGAGAGAGAAAAGTATAGAGACAAAGTCGCAAAAAGGCGCTTCCTTTGTGGGTTTCGTTGTCACTCTCAGTAAAGAGTGTTAGGGTTTTTGGTCCATTTGAATAGTTAAATGGATAGTTACTCGGGGTTTTCTTGTCCTAAAAATTCCGGGTACCTTTTACTTTTTGATAATTAGCCATTAATACGAATACCCATTTCTCATTCTTCATGGATTTTTCTAGCTCAGTGTACCACCGTATAGTACTTGGGTCATCCTCTCTACTTGCAGTTAGCCTATTTGTTGCCCAGCTCTTTAATGTCTAACCAACTCGTTTTGTTACCTTCGAGCTTGGTCTTTCTTAAGAGAGTTTTTACTGAGCCGGCATTGTTCTTTCAAAGTGGGAACTTGGTAACAAGTGTTGTACTTTCTGTATGTAGATCTCTGAATGGGACCTATAACTCTTTCTAGTTCATCTATCCCATTTAATGCTTTGAGTTGTGTAGTTGGAGATTTTTCCTACAAGCCCTGTCTTCACTGCTGATTCTTTTTGGAAGCAGACTCAGTTCCTTGAAGAGCTGGTCTCTCAAGATTTAGCTTCAGCATAAGGTAATGTGCCAAGTTGATGTGCAAATTTGAAGTTTTTGCAGTTGAATTTGTGAATCTTGGCCGAAATAGTGGGTTTAGGAGCTTTAGAAGCACATTTTTTCGGCGGTGTTGAGGGAAAAATTGTTGCGTCTTTCTTGTTTTTACTGTCGTCTCTGTCGCATTCATCTGGGTCTGCTGCAATATCTGGTTTATAGGGTGAAGAGGTTCTGTCTGTTCTGGAAATTGTGCATTCATTAGTCGAGTTTTGGAGAAGTAATATGAAACTATTTAAGCTTTTGGTGCTTTCCCTGTTTATCATCTCTGCCGTGGGACAACTTCCTTCTCAGGACATTTTGGCATTGCTTGAATTCAAGAAGGGAATCAAGCATGACCCTACTGGCTTTGTCCTTGATTCATGGAATGATGAGTCCATTGACTTTAATGGATGCCCTTCATCTTGGAATGGGATTGTCTGTAATGGTGCAAATATAGCAGGCGTTGTGCTGGATAACTTGGATCTTTCTGCAGATGCAGACTTGAGTGTGTTTTCAAACCTCACTATGCTTGTTAAGCTCTCAATGGCTAACAACTCTATATCAGGCACATTGCCTGATAATATAGGTGACGTCAAGAACCTTGAGTTCCTAGACTTGTCTAACAATCTCTTCTCCTCATCGTTGCCACCGGGGATTGGTAAACTAGACAGCTTGCGAAATCTTTCATTAGCTGGAAACAACTTCTCGGGTGAAATTCCTGATTCGATTTCAGCGATGACTTCCATCCACTCTTTGGACATGAGCAGGAACTCCTTGTCCGGTCCACTGCCAATATCGATTACAAAGTTGTATAATCTTCTTTATGTTAATCTGTCTTCAAATAGGTTTACTGGCAGAATCCCGGAGGGGTTTGAGAGCATTTCAGGTCTTCAGGTGCTTGACTTGCATCTGAATATGTTTGATGGTCATCTAGATGGGGAGTTTTTCCTTCTCTCAAATGCCAGTTATGTTGATTTTAGTGGAAATATGCTAGTGAGCTCTGGTTCTGAGAAATTATTACCAGGTATCTCCGAGAGTATTAAGTACTTAATTCTCAGCCATAACCAGATTAATGGGTCATTGGTAAGTGGGAGTGAACTGCTGTTTGAGAACTTGAAGGTGTTGGATCTGAGCTACAATCAACTGTACGGGGAATTGCCTGGTTTTGACTTTGCTTATGATCTTCAAGTGCTCAAGCTAAGCAACAACAAATTTTCAGGTTTTGTTCCTAACAACCTATTGAAAGGGGATTCTTCACTTCTAACTGAACTGGATTTGAGTGGCAACAATCTCTCAGGTATGTCCTTAACGACTAAATTTTTCCCATGTTTATGAGGTACTAAAATCTTAATACATTAAGCTCCATTCACTTTGTCTTATTCCCTAGTAAGTATTATTCATATGGATATCATGATTGTTTCTTTCAGGGCCAATAAGTATAATTATGTCAACAAATTTGCGCATCCTCAATCTCTCCTCCAACAGGCTAACCGGTGAACTGCCTCAGTTGACTGGAAATTGTGCAGTTCTTGATCTATCAAATAACCAGTTTGAAGGAAATCTGACCAGAATGATGAAATGGGGAAACATTGAGCATCTTGACCTCAGCCAGAATAGATTAGCAGGGTCATTCCCAGAAGTTACAGCTCAATTTTTGCGTCTAAATCATCTGAATCTCTCTCGCAATGCCCTTAGTGGCAATATTCCAAAAGTTATTGTACAGTTCCCAAAACTTAGAGTCCTTGATATGAGTTCCAACCAGTTAGATGGTCCTATTCTAAGTGGATTACTCTCTATGGCCACTTTGCAAGAACTCCATCTTGAAAACAATTTCCTGACAAGTGCTCTTGAGCTCCCACTTTCTTCTTCACCAAAAGCCAATCTCCAGATTCTTGATCTTTCTCACAATCGACTCAGTGGATATTTTCCTGATCAATTTGGATCGTTGACTGGACTTCTGATGCTCAATCTTGCAGCAAACAATTTCTCTGGTTCTCTGCCCACTTCAATGGCTGACATGGTCTCCTTAACTTCATTAGATATATCTGAAAATCATTTTACTGGTCCTCTACCCAACAACTTGTCCAGCAACATTGAGAGCTTTAATGTTTCACACAATGATCTTTCTGGGGTAGTTCCAAAAAATTTGAGGAAGTTTCCTGCCTCTTCTTTCTACCCTGGAAATACTAGGCTACATTTACCAAGTGGTTCTCCCGGATTGGATAATTCCACTACTGAAAGTTCCAAGAGGAAACCGATAAACACTATTGTTAAAGTGGTAATAATAGTTTCATGTGTGGTCGCTGTTATCATTTTTATCCTGCTTGCTATTTTCATACACTACATCCGCATATCAAAAAGAAACCGATCAGAACATGTTACAGCAAAAGATATTCACAGGAAAACTCCAACACACTCTTCTGGAATAAGTGGAACTGATAGTAGAGGTGGTTTGATTGTTTCAGCCGAGGATCTTGTTGCTACCAGGAAGGGATCCTCATCTGAGATTATTAGTCCAGACGAGAAATTGGCAGTAGCAACTGGCTACTCTCCATCAAAGAATAGCCGTTTGTCTTGGTCACCAGGCTCTGGGGATTCATTCACTGCTGAATACTTAGCAAGACTGGATGTCCGATCACCAGATCGATTGGTTGGTGAACTATATTTTCTTGATGATACACTCACATTGACACCTGAAGAGCTGTCAAGGGCACCTGCTGAAGTATTGGGGAGAAGCAGTCATGGAACTTCTTACAGGGCAACACTGGATAATGGGGTGTTCTTAACTGTAAAGTGGCTAAGGGAAGGAGTAGCAAAGCAAAGAAAAGATTTTGCCAAGGAAGCAAAAAAATTTGCAAACATTAGGCACCCAAATGTTGTGCCCTTGAGAGGATACTACTGGGGACCCACCCAGCATGAGAAGCTTATTCTTTCAGATTATATCTCACCTGGAAGTCTACCAAGCTTTCTTTATGGTAAGCTTCTATCCTGTCAGCAGCTTAATGTCTATTTTTTCTGAATTTATTATGATTTTCCAAAACCCAGCTGTTGAAAACCCTTCTACTCAGTGTCTTAATTACTACCTTATCCTATGGATTTTCAGCACCTTTATAACTTGCGATACACTTTTGAAGGAGCTTCACATGCTTCATTTTGTCTTCCTTAAACATGTATGTATGACATTAACGAAGTCTAGAAGTTATATAACCCATCAAAGTATGTATTCAACTGGGAGTAGGCTAACACTCAAATAACCTCTTTGATAATTATTATTCTCTATATATACTGATGAGATTCTTTTATGGACTGGGTACCTCTTTCTGATTAATCTGACAGACTGCATTATTTGATTTTTCGTGCAATTATAATTTCTCATTTTGCTGCCGGAACATGATTTTTTAGTGGAAATAAAGTATCTGCTTGTGCATTCTGACTTTCTGCACCTAATCTTTGTTTAGCTACTAATATTTTGGAATTCTTAGATCGTCCTGGAAGGAAAGGTCCCCCATTAATCTGGGGCCAGAGGCTCAAAATAGCAGTTGATGTTGCACGGGGCCTGAACTATCTCCATTTTGACCGAGCTGTTCCACACGGTAACATCAAAGCAACCAACATCTTGTTAGATGGACCTGACATGAATGCACGTGTTGCTGATTACTGCCTCCATCGACTCATGACACAAGCTGGCACCCTTGAACAAATTCTTGATGCTGGGATCCTGGGTTACCGTGCACCAGAGTTGGCTGCTTCTAAGAAACCGATGCCTTCTTTTAAGTCGGATGTTTATGCCTTTGGGGTGATACTTTTGGAACTTCTAACTGGAAGATGTGCTGGAGATGTGATTTCTAGTGAACAGGATGAGTAGACTTGACGGATTGGGTGAGGTTGAGAGTGGCAGAAGGTCGTGGGGTGGAATGCTTTGATTCTGCTTTAAATCCGGAAATGGGTAATCCGGCTTCCGAAAAGGGAATGAAGGAGGTCCTCGGAATAGCTCTGCGATGTATTCGATCTGTTTCAGAGAGGCCAGGCATCAAGACCATATATGAAGATCTGTCATCCATTTGATATTTTTATGTGGATTAAAAATTTTCCGGGAATTCAGAATCTCACTGGTCTCCCTTGTCAAATGTTTGATGTAGGCATTTCAGAGGTTTAGCTCAATGTTAATTAACCATTTGTTGTATAAATGGATCATAGTTTGAATCTATGCAAAATCTTCAAATGTTCTTCAGTCTTCCATGGCTTAAAAAAGGCTCTTATCTCATATGGTAGTATTTCATGGATTTGGATGGAAGTTTACTTTGACATGTGTAAAAATAATAAAGCAAATTAGGTGATACACAGAATCTGGGTTCACCATGTAAGTATTGGAGAAGGTTGACAGGCTAGAGAAGAGATTTGGGTGTTGTAGTAAATTTTTTATTTTATTCGAATAAATTAATATTTATTAATTATATGATACACATAAAATAATTATAATATAATATAAAGGGTATATAGTGAAACACCATACAATTTGTGAGGAATAAAATCTCTCTCTGTCATTAATGGGGATTTGTAAAGTATTTGCAGAAGAAAAATACAATGACCCCAGTATTTACAGCAAATTACTTGATTGACCATAAACTATTGTTTATTTGCAAAGTCTATTCTAATACATACCAACTTGGCAGTGAGAGCACAACATGATCTGGTATCTTTCTTGCACTGTAACCGTCTTTTACGGACTAATGCAATAACCAAAAAGGCCGTAACTTTACTTTCCTCAAGGAGGCTGCAGTCTGAAGGTTTATCAATGGCGACCTTCAGCAGAGCCAAGTCTCTACTTCGTTTATCGAAGCAAAAACCTATGCTAATGTCTTCTCCCTTTCAACCTTCATTATCGATACTACGGGGTTTTTCTTCGTTACAAGGCTCGTCCGATTTTGAGGTTAAGCTTTTCTTCTTCTATTTCCTTCTCTAACTCTTTTCGCTTAAGTTTCTAGTTTTTGATCATTTGAGTTCAAGAATCACACGTTACTGTTCACTGTTTGAAAAATTGTGAACTTGGTATCTGTGATTTTTTACCGGTCGGTAAAGAGTGGCTTGCATAGTAGATTTTGGATATGTGCTTTTTCTTGTTTGAGGTTAATTAGAAGAGTCATGTTGGATGCATTTTGGAGGAATGATACAAGTTTTCCTTTGTCATGGATAATGAGATTACTGTTCGTTCTATGGCTAAGAGTTCATGTGTATGTAATAAGAAAATCTATATAATCAAGTGTTAATTTTGTCATCCCTTTGAGTTGATTGAATTGCTAATTTCTTTGCAATATTATCTCCAGTTTCCATTGAATTATAATCTTTTGCCCCGTTTCAGTTCCCTTTTTTGATCAAATTCTGTGTTTATATGAATAAACTTGTAACTTCATTTTTGTGTTTGAGTCATCTCCTGTTCCACCTTGAACTTACTCAGCGGTGGATTTCCGGTTCTTAATTTCAGAAGTTGAAAATGGAAATTTCATTACCACAAAATTTAAGGAAACTAATCAAAAATTTAATTATAGGAATTAAATAATAAAAATTGAACTAAATGGATATTTAGAGCTTCTGATTTATTAATGTGAAGAATAGTTGAATGTGTATTTTTATTGAATATTATAGCCCTTTAATATGCGAGTTTTCTATCAGCTACCCTTTTTATTTCTACTTTCAGCTAGGTATTGATGGTTAAGTGGGTGTTCTTCATTTTCTCTTTTTATTATGGATAGGGGACTATTATGCTTCCTTTTTCATCTTTAGTTATTTTTTTACGGCTTGTTTTTTCCTACATTAATTATGAATTGTTTCGTTGATGTGTTACAGAGTATTGGATTCATAGGGCTTGGAAACATGGGGTCGAGAATGGCCAAAAATCTCATTAAAGCTGGATACAAAGTTACTGTTCATGATGTGTAATACATTTTACATTTTCTTGCACTCGGATTATGCTTGCTTTCTAAATGTTTCATTGATGTATTACAGTTGTAAGTAAATGTGCGTAGAAAGATATTCCAATGTAATTTTTAGTGGGGAGTTCCATTTCTTTACGTAATAAATTTAATGATCATCTTTTGTCTCTACTTTGAATTGTATTAGCACGTTTTGCTTTAATTCAGAAACCGTGATGCCATGAAGAAGTTCTCTGACATTGGAGTTTCCACGAAAGAGACACCTACTGAGGTTGCAGAAACAAGTGAGATTGTAATTACAATGTTGCCCTCATCGGCTCATGTGAGTTTATGATAACAGTTTCATAACTGAAAATCTCATCTTGCATTTATTATTGTTTAATACAGCACTGATTTCTTAATCTAGTTGAAGAGATTGTTTGTGCGTTCTGTTTCCACCACCTTCGCAGTTTATTTGTTTACAGAATAAGGACAAAACTGATTGTCCTTGTCAGTATCAGTAAGTATAAGTTTCATATGTAAAAATAGTTAATGTAAAAATAGTTTTTGTGTAGAATGAAGAATATAGTTTATTGAGTTATATTACATGAGAGGGGTATACTCTAATTCAATTATATTTCAGGACTCCTAGTTGTCTCTAGTTTGAGCTTTAAATTGGCAAGACAGTTCAAATGGTCAAAGTTGTTTACTTCTGTTGTTCTTTTCTTTTTCTTGGTTGTTCACAGATGTCCACGTGATCATTACATTTGCTTTCCTTAGGTATTGGATGTCTATAATGGGCCAAATGGTTTACTTCATGGAGCGAATCTCCTGGGACCAAGGTTGTTAATAGATTCGTCTACTATTGATCCCCATACATCAAGAAAGCTCTCTGCAGCTGTATCTAATTGCAATTTAAAAGAAAAGAAAGGTACACTAACACTACCAATCCGAATGTTCTTTTAGAATAATCAGTAACTGAATTTTCATGCTCATTCTAGCATTAGACATGCATAACTTACCATCGACTTCATCAGAGGTTTTATTTTTCTATCATTTTGAAATTTTACAATTTGACAATGTACTCTCACTTACTTAAGAAGTTGTAGTGATGTCGAGATCTCATTGATATTGGAGGTTGTTGGGAATATTGGAGATAATTGTGCAAATAGTGCTAACAAATAAGAAAAGAAACGGGAAAGAAATGTGTTTATATATATATATATATATTTCTTGTATGAAATGAATTACAAAGTGAAAGTATTTATACATGTAAGAGATGATTTTTAACCGTAAACATTTCTACAGTTATTAATTATTTATATTATATACCATTTAAATATTAGTACATTTTAATAATACTAATGTAAACCAGTAGATGATGAATTTTCTTCATTTTCTAACACTCCTTCTTGAAGAAATTCATTTGAACACAAAGTTTATCTCTGAAGAAATCAAACTTCATTTTTGAAAGTGTTTTGGTGAATATATCGGCTAGCTGTTCTTCTGAGCTGCAATGAATTAGATTGATCTTCCCTTCATTTTTAGCTTCTCGAACGAAATTATATTTGATTTTGATATGTTTAGTCTTTCTATGTTGAACTGGATTCTTTGCAATAGCTATTGCTGACTTGCTATCGCAAAACATCTTTATGGGTTGTTTTTGAGTTACACCAATTTCAGATAAAATCCTTCTATATTGCCTGATTTGCAGCGGCACATACTGCTATATACTCAGCTTCAGCAGTTGATTGAGCCATAGTATCTTGTTTTTGACTGAGCCAAAAAAACACACCATTTCCACTAGAAAATACATAGCCTGAAGTACTCTTTATATCATCCAAAGATCCAACTCAATCATTGTCTGAATACCCAATCAACTCTAAGTTTTCAATAGGATTGTACCAAATTCCATAGTTCGAAGTTCCTCTTAGATAGCGAAAAACTCTTTTAGCTGCTTGCAGATGTGTTTGGGTTGGCTTCTGCATAAATTTGGATAACATACTTACATCATACATCATGTTTGGCCTTGTGGCTGTTAGGTATAATAAACTACCAATCATATTTCTGTACTACTTCATATCAGCTTCTCCAAAGTCATATTCTTTAGTAAATTTATCATTTTGAGTCAATGGTATTGAAATAGGCTTACTATTTTCCATTTTAAACTTTTTTAAAATATTGATGGTGTATTTCTTCTGACATATGAAGATCCTTTCATCTGTTTGATTGATCTCCATACCAATAAAATAATTCATCATGCCAAGATCAATCATCTCAAACTGCTTCATTATATTTTGCTTGAATGCTTTTATCATAGATGAGTTGTTTCCTGTAATAATAAGGTCATCCACATAAAGTGAGATGATAATGATATTTGCTCATTCTGGCTTTATATATAGAGTTGCTTCATTCGGACTCCTTCGAAACCCTTGTTGAATGAAGTACCCATCAATCCGACTATACCATGCCCGAGGAGCTTGCTTAAGACCATATAACGCTTTTTAAACCTTAAAACATTGTCTTCTTTTCCCTTGATCTCAAATCCTAGGGGTTGTTCAATATAAATTTCTTCTTGAAGAAACTCATTTAGAAAAGGGGATTTCACATCAAATTGGTAAATCTTCCATCTTCTTTGTGTTGACAGAGTAACAATAATTCTAACTGTATCTTGTCTTGATACTGGGGAAAAAGTCTCATTATAATCCACCCTAAATTGTTGTGAATATCTTTTAGCTACCAGTTTGGTTTTGTGCTTTTGAATTGAACCATCTGGATTAACCTATCTTGAATATCCATTTTACACCAATAACACCTTTGTTTGATTTGGTTTGTAGTTCCCACGTCTGGTTCTTCTCGATCATGCGAATTTCCTCATTAATGGCATTTCTCCATTCTTCATGTTGAGATGTTTTTTCATAGCAATTTGGTTTATGAGTTACAAAACAACAAAACTCACATTGTTTAACATTAGGATCAGGAATTTATTAAGTATCTCTATATAACTCTGACAATCTTCGAAACTTCTTAGGTGGTGTATCAAATAAACTATCATACTCATATCTTGGAGAATCAGTGTCATCTGAGCTACTATTGGATTCTTCATAAGAATGTTGACCTGATTGATTAACTGGTGTTGATGTTGGTGAGGAAACTTCTTGTTGAAATGGTTGAGTTATGACATACTTCCTATCAATATCATTATGTTCCCAATTCCAAGAAGCATTTTAATCGAATACAACATCTCTATTAACTTGAACTTTGCAAGTGTATGGGTTGTACACTCTATATCCTTTTGACTGAGAACTGTAGCCAAAGAAGATCCCCTTTTGTGCTTTATCATCAAGCTTGTGTCATTTTTCCTTTGGTACATAGATGTAGCAAATACACCCAAATACTCTTAAATGACTTACAGATGGTTTATGTCCAGACCATGCTTCAAAAGGTGTACATCCTTCAACTGCCTTCGTAGAAAGCCGATTTTGGAGATAAATTGATGTATATACTTCTTCAGCCCAAAACTTGTTAGGTAAACCTTTATTCTTCAGCATCGATCTTGCCATTTCCATTACAATTCTGTTCTTCCTTTCTGACACACCATTTTATTGTGTGATATATGGAATAGTAAGTTGATGTATACCTTCCTCATCACAAAAATTGTTGAATTTTGAGGACGTATGCTCCTTTCCATTATTACTTATGAGATTCTTAAGTTGGCAGGAACTTTCTTTTTCAACAAATTTCTTGAATTTGCAGAAAGTTTTGAAGACTTCAGATCGATCTTTCATGAAATAGACTTATGTCATCCGAGAGTAGTAATCAATAAATAAGATGAAATACCTGCTATTGTCAAGTGAAGGAGTTCTCATAGGATCACATACATCAGTATGTACTAACTCGAGTTTCTTTGATGCTCTCCATGCTTGTCCTACTAGAAATGATTGTTTTGTCATTTTCTCCACTTGGCAGCCATCACATATGCCACTTGTCTCTGATATGACAGGAAGACCTTTCATCATATTTTTCTATGAAAGTAGCTTTAAATTTCGTAAGTTACTGTGTCCGAAGTGTTTATGCCGTAACCATACTACCTCCTCAATCTGAGCATACGCAATTTTTTCCTTTACAACTATTGCCATTGTATAGGAAAACATTTCTGTTGTATTTTCACGCAAGCAATTGAGTTTCCTTTTGGATCGAATATTGAAAAAGAGCCATCCTTGAACTGAAGAGAGTACCCATTCTGTATCATTTGAGGAACACTAAGTCAATTTTGATCTAAATCAAGGACATATAGAACATTTTTTATTAATTTTGTGCCTTTCTTTGTCTGTACCGCAACGGTACCTCTGCCTTCAGATTTTATTATAGCTCCATTGCCCATTTTGATAGGAACTCTAACTGAAGTATCTATTTCGCTAAATGCATTTGAATACTTGGTCATATAATTAGTGCATCCACTATCAATAAGTCAAGCATCCTTCTGACTAGGTATGTTCTGACAAGCATAAAATAGACGATCTTCTTCATTTATAGTCTCAGACACGCTTGCTTATTGCCTTTTAAATCTGCATTCGTGCTCCATCTGACCAAATTTTTTGCAGAAATTACACTGTAGCTTTCCTTTATGCCAACAATTCCTTTCTTTATGATTTTGTTTTTTCAAATTTTACAATAAAATTTACCTTTCTTTTCTCCTTCTTTGTTGTTCCCCGAATTGTATTGCCTCGGACCTTTGTTTTTATTTGATCTTGAGGATGAAAGTTTATGCTTCGACTGGAAGGCTCCTTCTAAAGATGTTTCATGTCTTCTTGACATCCTGTTTTCATGAACTTGAAGAGAACCAATAAGTTCTGATATGGTTGACATCGATAGGTGTTTTGATTCCTCTATAACAGTTACTGCCATTTCAAACTTTTCTGCCAAATTGACCGACATTCTCTCCACTACTCGTTGATCAATAATGTTATCACCAGATGCTTTTAGTTGATTTACCAGCTCTATTACTCTTGAAGAATAATCTTTGATGGTTTCTCCATCTGTCATTTTTAAATTATCAAACTCACATCTTATCGATTGAAGTTTGACAATTCTTGTCTTTTTTTGTTCGTTCAAATTCATTCTTCAAGATATCACACGTCTCTTGTGCTGAAGTGGCTTTCATTATACGTGAAAATATTGTATCTGAGGCGGTAAGATGAATTTTGGCTAACGTTTCTGCATTCTTTTTTGGCCAATTTATGGTAACTGGAGTTGATGTATTAGAGTTACCCTCAACTTCTGGTATACCATTTTCTACTACTTCCCATAAGCCAAATGCATGTAAAAGATAGCTTTCATTCTAATACTCCAATATCCATAGTTTTCTCCATTGAAAAGCGGAACGACTTGTTGCTGGGTTGTGCTTGTGAAAGCTATAATTTATATTATGGAAATTGTACTATAACCTTCTTGATCATTGTGGCTCTGATACCACTTGTTGGAAATATTGGAGATAATTGTGCAAATAATGCTAACAAATAAAAAAAGAAACGGAAAATAAATATGTTTATATATATATATATTTCTTATATATTTGTTATATGAAATGAATTACGAAGTGAAAGTATTTATACAAGTAAGAGATGATTTTTAAACGTAAACGTTTCTATAATTATTAATTATTTATATTATATACCATTTAAATATTAATATATTTTAATAATAGTAATGTAAACGAGTGGATGATGAATTTTCTTCATTTTCTAACAGAGGTGCACCTAGGTTTTGAGGCTAAGCCTACCACATAGTCTAGTACATTGACTACCTTTAGGTCAATTGACCTCTAACAATTTCCACATTCTCCAGTTGCCTCATAAATATTACCATGTTTAGGTTTTTGTGCATATTAGAAATTATGCAGATGTATTTGACTTATGTTTAGATAATTTTGTCATTCAAAATTGACATTTTTAAGTTCTATGTATACAAAAACTATTCTCTTCTTTGTTAATAGAATGGAACTGGTACATTAGTACTTTAATGCTTTGGTCTTGCAGTGCATTTGCACTGCACCTGCACCTTGCGTCGACTGGAGTCCTGAAGAAAAAGAGCTTCATTACTAATGCAGCTGCATTGCACTGTGTTTGAGGTCATTCATCTGTTTTTTTTTGTAAAGTGAAAATAACATAGGACCAACCTACTGACAGGAAGGTGCCCCAACACTACCAATCAGAATATGTTTAAGCTTAATTTTCAAGAGGAACGGTTTTCTGGGAGTTTCCACATAAACTATATTCTTAAGCTTAATACATGTTGGACTTGATTTCCTTATTTCCTTCTCATTTTAACGGTGTTTAGTATCTTGCTGTTAGTTTCTTGGGAAAAACCTGTCATGTTGGATGCTCCTGTATCTGGAGGTGTTCTTGCTGCAGAAGCTGGTACACTTACTTTCATGGTATGACTTCACCACTAGCACCCCGCTGCATAGAATAATGTTTCAATGACCTAATGGTCATTTGGAGTGAAAAAGCAATTTTGTTTGCGTCATTGTCAGTTTTCTCCTAGATATATTGATATTGGCTTTATTTCATCTTACAATCTTGATTTGTTAAATGGTTGAGAATTGATTATTCAATTACTAATATCCATGCTTCTAATGGACCCAAATCCCCAATCCGAGTTCATTTAAGCTGGAACATAAATATTTTCGATGAAGTTCACCAGCACTAATGTGAATTCTACACATCATTATTAGTATTCCATAATATATAAATATCTTTCAAGTCTCCAAAAAAAAAAAAAAAATGTCCTTTCGAGGTGATAGTGCTCCCTAACAGGATGGTAGTTTAAGTGGTAAAATACTCAAGTATCTTTT
>NW_019014526.1:312226-327043 GCF_000150535.2 Carica papaya
CAATGGTACAGGATGTTTCTGCTTGTATTTTGGTGGAGCTACAGTGATAAACTCGATCTTTCCACAATGATGGTTTAACCCGCACATTTTTTCAATATGTGGGAACTCTTCTGATCGTGCTCAAGGAAAGTTCTATGTTTGTCATCCTTTCCCAGCATTTTTGATCTTTCGGAATAATACGTAGGAGTTTTCTATTGATTTATATTGTCTAGATATTATGTTTGATTCTTGGAATTTTTGGCTATTTTGTGTGTCTCATTTTAATAAGGTCGTATGGATGAGCATGTTTATACTTGTGGTATCTGTAGAATAAAATGCAGTTGTAGGTTGTCAAAAAATAAGCTATGCTATTTTGGTTATATGCAACTTATTAACCTAAGATGGCATGTCAATCAGGTTGGTGGCCCTGAAAATGTTTATCTGGCTGCAAAAACTATATTCTTTTCAATGGGAAAGAACATAATTTATTGTGGTGGAGCAGGAAATGGATCAGTAAGTACTTTCCTTGTTGTTTTGGGTCTCTCTAGATAGAATTTACACGAATGATGAATTAAGGATACTGAATATCATCTTTTACATTTTGGTTAGATGTAACTTTTTGGCCAGCCCATACTTGTTCTCTTTTTCTCATTGTTTTAGTTCTCTCTAGATGGGACTTATATGAATGATGAATTAAGGATAGCGAATATCATCTTTTACATTTTGGTAAGATGTAATTTTCTCTTTGGGGCTAAAGCCCATGTGGTCTGGTCTGCCTACAGTATCATCCATGACATATACTTTGATTAATTTATTCCTTAGATTCCTTTATCCTTTGCTAGTCATTTCACTGGAAGTGCATTCTTGGGTGGCTTGGTGCCAAGTTTCAGTCTCCTTTCTTTCCTTTGTTTACTTTGAAGATTCAATCAAGACTTGGTTACTAATTTAAATAAATCTAATGATAAGTAAAATATAAGTCACGGTAACTTACTGCACTATCAAGTTATCTTATATTTCTCTTTCATAGGCTTGTTTCAGTTGCATGTATCACTGAACTTTCCAGAATCTCTTTCTATGATGTACTTTGCATGGATGCATCTCTTAGGCAGCAAAGGTGTGCAACAATTTGGCAATGGCTGTGAGTATGCTTGGTGTATCAGAAGCCCTTGCTCTTGGCCAATCACTGGGAGTCTCTGCCAGTACTCTGACAAAAGTCTTTAATACTTCGAGTGCTCGATGCTGGAGTAGGTATCAATACTTATCTAGTGTCTCATTTGTTAATGGCATTCTATATTTTCCCTTCAATTAACATGAAAAAAGAAGTGCCAGCTCTTGAACCAGCTAAAATTCTCAGTGAACTTTCAATCTCTTTTAGATTACAATAATGGCTGTCGAAGGAAATTAGTTGCATTTTATAATGACATGGTTTCAGATAAGGTCACTAAAACTTGCATATTTCGTTAACTGTTAGGTTCAATAAACACGTATATTGAAAATTATTTTCAATAAATCTAAAATTGAAAATGTACAAGCCTCGGTAATTTATTATACCTTCTCTCGTGCAGATTGAAATACATTTGCATAAGAATAGTTTTGGATGAAGCTGACTGGAGACTCTGAAACCTCACTAACTTGCCAAAATATCATGAACAGTTAAATTTGGAATTGGGAAACTGCACTATGGAGTTTCCCTTTGCCAGTTTACCTCGTCATTTTTCCTCTAAGATTTCATTATTAGCTTAAAGATTTCTTCTCTTCTATGGTAGACCATTACTCACATAGGAATCAGATGTATATTGCACATCTATGGGATATTTTTCCATTATCCATCTGATTTTGTAAGGTTGATGGTGGTCTTAAATGAGAGGGAAGGTAGAAAGTAATTATTTACCACTTCTCCTTGATGCTTCTCAAAGTTGATATCTGCATATTTTTTCCTTGGAACTGGTTCATTGATTTTCAAGGATATGTCCAACATGACAGTGATAGTTATAATCCTGTACCTGGAGTGATGGGAGGAGTGCCCTCTTCAAGGAACTATGATGGTGGGTTTTCATCTAAACTAATGGTAAGCAGTTGTCTATGAATTCTCATATCTCCTTCTGAAGGCTTGATTATATTCTACATCTTGCTCCATGAAATTTTATGTCTGCATGCTAAGGCTTTACCAGTTAACTCAATGGGTTAGAGGACACTGGAAGATTATTTAAGAGGAAAATTACTACCGCAGTCAAGTCTTATTTATACTTCCCCTTCCAATAAAAAAAGCTTACATTCATTTCTCTTTGTGAACTTGAAAAATACATACCACTGTCATTAAAAATAAGCTTAGATTCATTTGCGTATCTAATCATTCAGAAAAATAAGTTTGATATTTTCTATAGTGAACTAATTTGCTACATTTTTTATGTGATTATGTTTCTACTATAGTTTTTATCATTTCTTGAATCAAGTATGAGGACAAACACTCGTTCTTTGTATGATGCAGGCCAAAGATTTAAACCTTGCTGCGGAATCTGCTAAAGAGGTTGGTCTTAGATGCCCACTGATCTCTCAAGCACAAAAAATGTAAGTACCCTAGACACGACCTTAAGTCTCTCTATCTCTCTTATGTGTAGAAATGCGTACTTTGTATGCATCTGCTGCCACAAGGGCAGCTGAGTACTCAATACTCAACCTTCATCCATCCAAAACGACAAAGTTTTAAGACACAAAAATCACAGTTCAGTTTTAAACAATGTAATTTCATGAGTATGAGAAACATTTTAGTCACTATTTTCATTCAGTCTCTCTCCTTAAAGAATTAGTTTTCGTCTGTTTTCCGAGTTCTCTCCTTTCCAGATTTTCCCTTTGCACATCTCAACAGTTTTCCATCTATTTCCCTGTGTTACTGATTTGACTGGATCTCACCTGTGTTACATTTCAGAAGGATTCACATATTTGTGTTCTGTCTATCTCTTTAACACTATTTTTCCAGTTCTCGAATTATAACAACCATATAAATATATTTCCAAAGTGGAAAGGGTAATCATATGTTAGCTTCATTTTTTTATATATAAAAGATATGGTAGTTCAACTCTTGGTATAATTAATTTAACCTTTAAAAAAAACCCTTGATTTAGTTAGATACCAAAGTTACTTTCTTCAATCATGGACTTACATGCTACTTGTAATTTTTTGTGAGCATTATACATAGTCTATGGGATTATTTGCTTGGCCAGTAGGCATTCCCTACATGTAATCTAGTAACTTGCTGTTAAACCCCCTCCATGGATTAGCTCATGGATCAATGAACAAGTTTGGTTTTTGCAGATACACAGATATCTGCAGCAGTGGTCATGATTCAGAGGATTTCTCCTGTGTTTTTCGCCATTATTACAATGGCAAGGATGAGATTAACTAACTAGTAATTGCTTCTAGAATAGCAGTAAATAATTCAGAGGAAACTTCAAAAATAAAAATGACTCTCTCCTTTATGATGTACGTGGATGGTTTCATGTTGACACAGACGTACTATACCTTATCACTGACCATTAGAGACAGCGAACCAGATGAAATTGTGTTTACCCATCTAAAATGTATTGTATCTAGCAACTATACTCTACTTTTTAAAGTTAAGCAACTAATTACTGTACTGTTTGTACTCTGTTATTTACTCTGGAAGAACATATCTTAGAGACATAAATCTCACTATCAGTAGCATGAAGGATACCGACAAGTAGATGCAGCCATTGTAAAACAGATGCATATAACTATCTTCTTCTCCGTATTACAAGGCATAAATCTCATTGTCATACAACCTAATTAATAAGACTGTAGAAAGAAGATAATATTCCTTTTAATCTTCAATCTACAATATGCATATATATACATATATATATATGTATAGGGAGCAACTGTACAAACAGCCATATCTCAATAAACATTCTACCTTTCCTTAGGTGGTGGGTAGCCGGATTCCAGCCTTTCGGATATCATCACGGCCGCTTGTCATCATTCGCACACGTGGTGTCTAATTGCTTCGGCACCGCTTGACACGTGTAAACACTGGAACGCTATTAATTCACGTCACGCTGGTTTCCCGATGCATGTTGTATGCATACACGTTATATATATATATATATATATACATATGTATATAAACCAGCTCTTAACTTTATGCACATAATTGTTAGTAGTTTTGAACTTTGAAGGGGATAATATGAAGGTAGTTTTCGAGCTTCACGCTGGTTTCCCGATGCATGTTGTATGCATACACGTTATATGTATATATATACATATGTATATAAACAAGCTCTTAACTTTATGCACATAATTGTTAGTAGTTTTGAACTTTGAAGGGGATAATATGAAGGTAGTTTTCGAGCTTCACGCTGGTTTCCGGATGCATGTTGTATGCATACACGTTATATATATATATACACATATGTATATAAACAAGCTCTGAACTTTATGCGCATAATAGTTGGTAGTTCTTCAACTTTGAAGGGGATAATATGAAGGTAGTTTTCGAGCTTCACGCTGGTTTCCCGATGCATGTTGTATGCATACACGTTATATGTATATAGATACGTATGTATATAAACAAGCTTTTAACTTTATGCACATAATAGTTGGTAGTTTTTCAACTTTGAAGGGGATAATATGAAAGGTAGTTTTCGAGCTTCACGCTGGTTTTCCGATGTGTATTATGTACTACGTTTTATACATGTATGTTATATATATACATACATATATAAATATAAATGTATATAAACAAGCACTTAACTTTATGCACATCATACTTAATAGTTTTTCAACTTTGAAGGGGATAATATGAAGGTAGTTTTCGAGCTTCATGCTGATTTCCCGATGTATATTATGTACTACGTTTTATACATGCATGTTATATATATACATACATATATATATATATATATATAAATGTATATAAACATTTATATATTATATATATAATTTGTTGGTTGCAGAGATTAGTGGAGGAAATTCAATTCGCTGGTGAGAAGGTATGCATCTTTAATTCCTCAACTTCATCTCTCTTGTATTCTGCTTGCACCTTTTTCTTATTCTTTTTTTTCCATTTTTGTTAATTTTAACATCTTGTAATTCTCATATATATGTGCAACTAGCCAAATATATACATATATGTATATATTATCTGGTATATATACATTCTTTTATATTTATGATAATGACTATATGCATAAGTATTTTCCAAATATAGAAAACAGTTTGATGTGCAGGATGATATGTAATTTTTTTTAATTATTTTACCAAAATTAAATAGGAATTTAATGAAAAAATAATACTGTGTTTATACTTTTATTATATTTTATTTACTTAATTTATAAATTTTAGTTACTAATTAACAAATTTAAATACACATTTTCACAAATATCATTCATTGTTATTTCATATTATCAGAAGAGGAGGCTGGCAAGAGGATGGGACAATGGCTCTCTTAACAAAAAGGTGGACTAATCTAATATTTTGTTCTAAAGTAAATGTATATACTGTATTACATTTGTGCAGTTTCTAATTCCAGTTCTTAGTTAAATTTTATGTTGGTCTTGTTTGTTAAGGTAATGCATAGTTTATACATCTTTAATATTCTTTCTCATGCTTGCTCTTTTTAATTCTAGCCTAGAAGAAATGACCATGGTGACTGTATATTCAGTTAATGTGTACATATATATATACACATTTTGATGGCTGGTAAGAGGGTATTAGAGGTATATTCACAGTACTGTGTATGCAGGAGGAGGAGACTGAACCTGCAGATGAAGAAGAAGAAGAAGAAGAAGATGATGATGATGATGAAGAACAGCCTTTAAGTCCAAAAGTGAGCCATGGATATGATTTGGTGAAAGGAAAAATGGGACATGGAATGGAAGATTATATCGTGGTTGAAACTAGGCGTGTCAATCGGCATCAACTGGGATTATACGCGATCTTTGATGGTCATTCGGGTTCTCAAGTTGCTGAATATTTGCACACACATCTCTTTGATAACATATTATCTCAGGTTTTCTTTAATCTTAAGATATTGTAGTTCAATTTTTAGGTTGTAAAATTAGTCATAACGTATACATTTTGATGCATAATTGAATTATTTTTAACAGTATTTTCAATGATTTGATACGTTATTGTCAATTCAATCTCAGCCTGCTTTCTGGACGAATCCAAAGCAAGCTATCAAGAGAGCCTACAAAGTTACAGACGACGAGATCTTGAAGAATGTTGCTGGTTTCCGAGGAGGCTCCACAACAGTTACTGCAATACTTAAAGACAGAAAGACACTAATTGTCGCTAGTGTTGGCGATTCTCGAGCAATCTTATGCAGAAATGGGAAAGCCAAACAAATAACCACAGATCATGAACCTGAGAAAGAGAGAGATTTGATTGAGAGCAAAGGTGGATTTGTATCTCAAAAGCCTGGTGACTGACTTATTTCCTTAAATATATTCTTTTTTTACATTTTGTCTTTTTTTTGGGTTGATTACTAAGTATTTGGTATCTTTACAGGAAATGTCCCACGTGTGGATGGGGAACTAGCGATGACAAGAGCATTCGGAGATGGAAAACTAAAGGATCATATCACGTCGAAACCAGATGTGAGAAGTGAAGTGATTGATGAGGATACTGAATTGATCATTTTGGCAAGTGATGGCCTGTGGAAGGCAAGATTTTGTAGAGTTTCGATTTAATAAAACATAACCTGCTGCATTCTTAACCATTTCCGATGAGAAGTCATGTTAATAGCGAGCGAAATCACATTTTTTTCTGCAGGTTATGTCAAACCAGAAGGCTATCGATTGCATTAAAGATGTGAGAAGTGAAGTGATTGATGAGGATACTGAATTGATCATTTTGGCAAGTGATGGCCTGTGGAAGGCAAGATTTTGTAGAGTTTCGATTTAATAAAACATAACCTGCTGCATTCTTAACCATTTCCGATGAGAAGTCATGTTAATAGCGAGCGAAATCACATTTTTTTCTGCAGGTTATGTCAAACCAGGAGGCTATCGATTGCATTAAAAATGCTAAAAATGCGCAGGAAGCATCTGAAAAGTTGATCGAAGAGGCATTGTCTAGAGATAGTAAAGATGATATATCTTGCATAGTTTGTATCTTTCAGCTGATCTAGTTCGTATAAACTTAATATTACAAGCAAGTTCCTGGGTGAGTTGAAGTCGAGATTTGAAGTTCTGTTATTATTCGTTCTTGTTTGATTACTTTCAAGAGCAGAAATCTCTGGAAACAATTGATGAAGGATGTTAGTTTTTTCCACAACCTAAATTTCTTGCCCAGTTGTTTCATTATTTCCTATTTAGTAAGAAAGCTCGGCTATGCATATATTCTGGGATTTATGTAATTTTTCAAGATTATATCTAAAGAATTTGTTCCTAAGATGCCATAGAACATGCTTATGTATTTTGGAGGGAACCACTTCTCCACATGATTTACATAAACGGTAACCACATATATTGTACACTTTTCCACACACTATATTAAGGGTAACACAGCCTCTATCTTTTCATTTAGTATATAATGGGAAAGATGCAATTGACAGTAACGATGGAATGAACATGAAGTGATTCATGGAATGAGCATGAAGAGACTAAAATGCTTATACCGAACCTGATCCTTTGTCTGCAGTTCCGTATAATGATTCATGGACTGTCTGGAAGTAGAGTTATTTCTGTGAAAACCTTCAACCTGTTTCTCCTCGTCATGCTTATGTTCTTCCCAGTAAAGGAATCTTTTTCTTTCAAGGGCAAAGAATTGCTGTCGCCTCCGAAATATAAAGATCGACGAGCTGTAGGATTTCTAGATGAAACAGCATTTCCAGATGTACCATTATATCCATCTTTCTGATAAAATGATTTCAGCTCTTGTCCTGCAGCTTCTGTCTGACTCAATGGATAATAAGGGCTTTGATACATCAAGTTGGTATCCAGATTTTCGTCACTAAATTTTTCTTCTTCTTCTTTGCTCTTCAAACCATCAAAATATTTACTTGGAGTATCTCCACAAACTAATTCTTTATACATTTCTTCGTCTTCTTCTGCAATATCAGCCCAACTCTTCTTAGCTTTATCCTTTAAATTTTCTGGGTTTTCATCAACTGGGTCTTCTTTCTGATTTTTGTACTCAAACGATAATTGTCTAGGAGAACTATCAACCATATTCTCTCCCCATTTTCCTCTCTGATCTTCATTAATCCCCAATGAAACTCTTGGTTGTGTAAGTAGAACTCCTGAATGAGACTCTACATTGTCATCGGTGCATGTTACTGGTTCTTCTATCAGATTTCCGGATGCATGCGAAAATGCATTCTCGGTTATTTTAGCTTGCTCAAATGACAATTTCCTAACCGAACTTCCACCCAAACTTTTTCCCAATCTTTCTCTATATTTTTCATCCTTCAAACCCCATGAGCATCTTCTTGGTTGTGTAAGTAGAATACCTGATTTCAGATTTCCGGATGCATGCGAAAACGCATTCTCGGTGATTTTATTTTGCTCAAATGACAATTTCCTAACCGAACTTCCACCCAAACTTTTTCCCCATATTTCTCTGTAATTTTCATCCTCCAAACCCCATGAGCATCTTCTTGGTTGTGTAAGGAAAATTCCTGATTTCCTTCTAGTACATGTTGAGTAGCTGTTATTCCCTAAACTTGCTTCAGTTTCTTTCCCATTCTGATATCTCTTCATTCCGTCTGCAAAATTGGACATCTCCAATGAGCTTTCAGAACAACAACCATTGCTCCAATTATCCAAACCATTTTTGTCAGAGTTTGAGCTCTCATTGTCAACCACATAGAAACTGTCTTCAGATCTTCCACTTCGTTCATGTTGTGATTCTTTCTCTCTTAGAATTTGATAAGCGCGTTCAAATGATTTTGCGCACGACTCATCCATCTGTCTTTTCTTAGGCGAATCTCTTACAGCGAGAAGAAGTGATTTTGCTTCTGCAATTCTATTCATATGCATTAAACAAATTGCCAGATTGCATTGCTTGTTCTTATCAACCTCCAAGGACAAAGCTTTCCTGCAATTTTGCAACCATTCTCTTCAAAATTGTAGAATATGTGCTATCTCTAACTGGGGTTTTTTCTGGATATCTTGTCACTTTAAATTAAATAGAAGTAAAAAAGTCACCTGTAATATTGTTCTGCACTTCCATAATTATGCTGCTGAAGGTAAGCCCAGGCCAAGTTGCCTAAAATCCTGAACACCCAATACTGAAGTTAGATAGAAAATTAGCATCCAATATTTTCTGAAGATAACAAAATGAAGAACATATCCACCTTGATTTCTCTTGTTCAACAGTTATTTGAATCTTCTTTCCTTGAGACCTGGCTGTCTTTGTTCTCTTCCCACCAAAGGTTACACCTTCAATGTTCTTCAGTTTGTGTTGAAGGAGTTCAACCTCTTCTTCAATCCTTCCGGATCTCTGGGAAACCAGAAAGTAATATACGCAATTATCACATATATAAGGTTTCGGAATTTCCTTGACAAAGTAGTCTTCTTGATTGAGATTTTACTAATTTCCAAATGAACTAGTTAGTAGCAAGGACTGGTGCCTTACCTTGTAAAGTTCAACAAGCACATTATCTAGAGATTCCTGAGCATCGTAAGGACAGAGGTGGCGAAAAGATTTAATGGCCTCGATTGCTTCATCGGATCGATTCAATTGTTTCATCACGACTGCCATGTCTTTTAAGGCACTGTCAATTCTATCCCCAGCATTTATTGCAGCCCAGAATAAGGAAATTGCTCTGCTTGGATCTTTCTCTATCAACTGTTTTTTGCAAATTGAGTAAGCAGAATAACAAAAGGCAGAATGGATGAAGATGGGTTCAATTTCACAGTGAGAATTTCTAACTCCTCTAAGCCAAAGGTGCACTATCATAATCCAATATTTTCTCATACAACTTCCCTAGAAACAAACAGAGGGTTCGTGGCCGGGTAGACCTCCGTGGACAGTTAATTCCTTTCTTAGGAAGATTTTCAATGTATTACGTTACTATTTAGAAAACTAAAGGAGTTTAACCTAATGGGGTCAGCCAGTTTCAATTAATGAATAACTGAAGCAGAGAAGGAAAAGACAACCAGAGGGGAGAAAATCAAGAAATAAAGAAAATTTTCAATAAAGAAAAAAATCAAACACAAACCCTACAGAGATAAGAAGAAAAAACAACAAACCCAGGAAAAAAAAAACCAAAAGAAAGAATCGCAGCAAAAGGAAAAACAGATTACCTGAACATGTTTAGCCCTGACATAAGGCGAGTCGCCAGCAGGCACCTTATGGACGACATGAAAGAGATCACCTTTATGCACTGGAGAAGAACTCTTCCTCTCCGACATCGGCATTACCAGAGAATCTCTCGGCCTTGAGTTCCACGTTGGCTGTGGCGTAGAGAATCCCCTTCCCAGCGGTTTCCTGTCGTTGGCCCACATTTCTTACGAGTACTCTTATCACTTTCTCGGGAAAATTTCCAGTACCCTTTTCTTGAAATCTCAAGAAACCGTTCCCGCTACTTGAAAACCAACCTACTTCCTCTTGTCTTATGGAGAAAACGAAATTCAGCGTTTGGTGATAAAAATCAATAGAGAAAGTTGTCACTTTCTTGGGAAAATGTTTGAAGCCTTATGATGAATCGCCAAGAAAGTGGTTCTAGCTGTAAGATATTCTACTCCCCCCTCTCCGGGAGGAAAGAAAAAACTTCTCGGAATTTCTAAGAAAGAATTTTCACTTCGAGAATGAAAGATTTAAACGGAAACTGAAAGGGATTTGAGGGTACAAAATGATATCAGAACGGAGAGTGATGATGAGTGAGGAGAGAAAGTGAGAGAAAAATTCTGGAAAGAAAGAAACTAGCCGTTTTATAATAGCCGTTGGGCTTCGCAGACGGTTACGCATATCATGCGCGTGTGCTCACGCTCCTTTCTTAATTGATAATTTAAATATTTTTACCTACTTTTTTTTTTTGTTATATTTAGGGAAAAATTAGTGGTAGGTGTTACAAGTCAATAATATCATTTAAAAATTTATATGTTTCTTAAAAAAATTATTCCAAATAAAATTAAATTTATATTAAAATATAGGTCCCGGCAGATATAATCATATTTACGTCGTAAATTTTTAAGTAAAATATAATAACAATACGATAGAAAATTCAATATTAACAATAAAAAAAATAAAATACAACTTATAAGAATTTTATGTAAATTCACGATTTTTTTGGAGCTTCGTATAATTTTTATTTGTAGATTCCCACGAGATAATAACTTTAACATGAATATAAATTATAAATTTCAAAGATATCTTGAATTTGTAAGTCTACTCTCTATTAATTACAAAGTACCCTAATAGCTAGTTTTGCTAAACTAACTCCGAAAACACATTTCTTGGAGTTCAGTCTCGAGTTCTATTTCTTCACATATTCTAAAAATATTTCTAAACTTCTAATATGTTTCTCTCAATCATTGGACTTCACAATTCATATGTTTTATATAAAATTCATCCTCATTTGTATCGTATCATGAAATAAAATAGTTGTCATGATTTTAGTATATTTCTTTTGCATTCTTTAACCTAAAAAATATTACGTTGTAACTATGAATTTCTCATTCTCTTATGAAGGTATATCTAATTTGTTTGACTCGACTATTATAATTTTGATATATTTTAAAAAATTATCAATAAAGAATATATAACACGGTAGTTTTTTAATTGATATTTAATATTTAATCATTAAAAAATTATGTCAAAAATTAGTTTACTGTACGTATTATCAATAATCTTCTATACGTTTATCATAATATTAACTTTATTATTGTGTTGAAATCAACATTGCCTAAATTGTATGAATATGTACTAATCTTCCAAGAGCTTGTAATATCTCTTTTCATGAATCACCTAAAATAGAGTATATTTTTTTAATAATATTCACAAATTTTGTATTATCAACATTATATACTTATTCAATTCATAAACATATTGCACAATTAGTGAGATTTTATTAAATAATATATAATAAATTTTCTTGATCACTTTTAATATTGTAATTATTCAAAAAAATTATGTCAAATCAAGATCTTTTAAGTTCTGTTCGTATATGACTAATCTTTCAATAGTTCATTATATCTCGTATCATGAATTATATGAAATAGGATATTGATTTAAATAATATTTATAAATTCTTGTGTTACTAACATAATATACTTATTCAATTTATAAATTTCTTGCACAATTGTTGAGACGTTATAATACAACCGTGTATCATTTTAAACAGTTATACTTGTATTAGTAACACAGGTGCAATATTTAAGAAGAGATTTTTACAATGGGGTACTTTTTATTATTTTTTCAAAGTTTATATCTCCCCGCGCAATGATATAATGAATTAAATCAATTTTTTTAAAAATATGTTTCATCCATTGGTGATATCTTGGTTTCTTGACTTGAGTAATGACACCATTATTGTTAAATTACAATTACTGGAGCAAAGTTTGCAATAATTCTAAGTAATATGATAATTGGAGATCCGAACTATTTCTTAGCAGCTTCACCAATAACAAATTATTTTGATCTATCTGTTGAATCGACTCTAGTTGTTCGTTTGACACTCTACCAACTTACAACTCCTTAATTGAGGATGAAGACGAAACCAAAAATTTATTTCCTATCATCTATACCTTATTGAGGTTGTCCTTTAATTTTTAAGTTAGGAACTAAGTCATCAGTTAGAGAAGTACCGTTGGTTTTCTTCATATATTTAAAGATATTTTTCACAATGCTCAAATGACTCGCATTCGAATTTTCTAACACCAACACGTAAATCTTAAAGTTTAAATGATTTTGGACTTAGTACATAGTGTTGCCCAAGGTGATTGCTTATATTTCCAAAACATAAGGTAGTCTTCATCCAATCTCTTTATTAAAGTGTCTTTGGAAAAACTATTTAGAGAGATGAATTCCGAGATATTGGTAGCAACTCTTTCTTTCGAATTTTAATATTGAACCTTTTTAATAGAGCTTTTATGTACATGTACTCAGTTAAGCCTAACCACGTACTTGATTTGCTCTTATATCCCTATGATATATATTACTTTGCCTTAGTTGTTCTTAGAGAAGTTTTCCTGTGATGCAACGAATAAATATCAAATAATTAACTAATAAATAAATTTCAGGAAGTACCATTAACCCGTAAAACTCAAGGATTAAATTTTCTAATAAATAATCTCCACATCCAAAACTAAAAATATAATAAGAGATTTTTAGTGTATAGGTTGGATTTATCAATCAATTTCGCATCTCGTAACTTTTGTATGCAGTTAATTTCTTAAAATCTGTAAAAAAAAAACGGAGAAAGTTGAGCTTACAACTCAGTGAACAATTAAAATAATCTCATAATTCCAAGCAGTTATAACCACATTACATCCTTGTGACATGATCCAAAACCATATTTAACCCCCTATAGTGTCGGTCATATACATATTCATACATCAAAACCCAAAATCATATTTAATCCATATAGTATAGTTCAAAAGAAATATATTTATGATAAATTTTAATGTTTACCCGGTTGATAGTATCAAATTATAATCAGATTAAGAGCTTCAAAACAACTTTCAAATTCATGTATATTCTCATCAGAAGTAAATAATTTTATTAAATAAGTCAAGATCTCATTTATACTACAATATAATATTGATATAAAGTTTATTTTCAAAACAGTAATATACAGAACAATATGTAGTTATAGAGAAATTATATACTTATAAGTCGTATCAAAACTAATAAAGAGTTAAATATTAATAAAAATTTAAAATAACTTTTAAATACCATAAATCACGAGTACGTTAAAGATACTTACATGTAACGTCAAATTCCAAATTTTTCGACGAAATGGTAAAACTTCTTCAAGATCATATTCGTTCAAAGTATTAATAAATTTCCAAAAATTTCGTATTTGTTTATGCATAGTAACGATATATCTAATGCATTACATAGGAAATTCGAGATAGATATCTATTTTAACATCTTAAAATTATATGTTAGAAATTAAGAAAAAAAAATCACGTTAGATCGAATTCGGATGGATTAAATTAAAAGGATTCAAATGCAAAATATATATTAAAAAAATTTCCTCCACCAAAAAGAAAAATAACATGATGATCACAATTCATTATAGGAGGTTGAGACATGTAAGTTATAATAAGGTGGCTAAAAGCATATTTATGTACTTTGAACTTAATCATGTTATTAATTTTTTTATTCTTTGGTGTTACATACAAACATGCATATATATAACTATATATATATATATATGCATAACGTGCATGCTTTTTACACTTATATAAGTCAAAAGTTGAATCATCCCTATATATATATATATATATATATTAAGAAAAAACAAATGTTAAGTTAAGTAATGTACTAATTGTATACATTAACATAATATAAAATATTAAATGCTTCAATTAGAATACACATACCAATTTGGCATAAGTAATAGAACATAAAAATTATGGCTTATATATATATATATATATATATATATTCTATTTTGGTCAATATGCCATTAAAAACTTTACTATTTATAAAAATCTAATTTGGGTAATTTTATAATGTAAAATTATCGACGTATATGCCATATTAGAAAGTTTGATGATGTAATATCCTAATTTTGAAAAAATTAAATTGTAAAATTTGCTATTATCTTGATTTAAATTAATAATTTAATAAAAATCTTATTTTATAAATTTAATTAATTAACTCCAATTTTTATTAAAAATATTACACTATATGGAAAAATATTAA
>NW_019014526.1:349166-370053 GCF_000150535.2 Carica papaya
AAACGAATACAAGCAACCACCATTTCTGTCAGGCGAGCATCTGGGACTCCCACAACTACAATAGCAATAATGCCGGGATGTGTAATAAAATCGTCTCTACTACACCGAGCAAACTGCACTTTTAGACTCATAGGAAAGTGAGTATGTTAAGTATCTACATTTCATTTTCCACAAGAAAAGCGTAAAATGGAAGGGAACAACTTTTTTCCTTGATTTCTTGAAAGAGAGTTTTTCCAATGCATCCTCCCAACCACAGAATTTTCCCCAGATTATTTCAAATCAATTTAGTGAAAGATAGATTTAAAGAAAATGTTTATGATACTTACCTCTTCAGGGTAAACATTCTCCCCACCACTCTTTATTCGACCATTTGATCGTCCAACGAGCCACAGATTACCAGACTCATTGATGGAGCCAATGTCACCTGTGTCGAGCCAACCTTCAACTGCAGCATTTGATTTCTTTTCTTGACTTTCACCCCAATATCCTAGCATTACATGTGGTCCCCTAGTTAAGATTCTCCCAGCTTGAGAAGTGCCATCAGTAGAAATCTTCAATTCAATATGAGGAGCAGGCTTCCCAACACAAACACCTTGTGGATGGTCAATTGAATTCAATTTTTCTGTATAAAACAACAGCAAGTCTGTTGTTTTGAGTGTTGGGTCCCAGAGGTTCAAGAACGTTAATGAAGAACACGTCTCTGTCATCCCTTCAGAAATCAAGAGGAAAGAAGTGTAAGTACAATGCTCATGAAATTCAGAAATGAAGAAGTTTGGGAAGAAACATAAAGAATCAGGACTATCACTTTTGATCATGTTTGTTTATTGAGCATTTTTATAAGTCTCCTTAGCACTTCAGCTTGGTTAAATCAGATGATTACATTGTCTAAAGTAAAATGAATCCAGCTCCTTAGAAGAGCCTGTTTAAACTTCCGAAAAAAGGAAAGAGCATATTTACGAATCTAATATGGTTATTATTATAAATGCTTGAAACCCAGTATAAGTTAGCATACAAATTAATCAAACGGTATGATCAAGTGACAATACAGTCAGTTTTACCAAAAATCGTGATCTTTCCTTACTTGATGTTGTAGAGTCAGACAAAAAAGTTATCCTAAGAGCTATTCATCATTTAACCTGCTTAAAAGCCCAGTTGATTGGATATTTAATCTGCTTAAGCTTGTTTGTCTTCGTCAGCTTGAAGACATCCAATTAGGCCCCAGAGCAAAGACGAAAAAGACAATTTTACTGCCTTTATCAATTCTACATCCCCAAATTCATATGAAGTCAGATATGTGACTTGTCGTTCCACATTTTCTTTCAATAAATTCATATATTTGTTAATTAGATGGCACACGTATATGAAACATAATTCAATAGAAATAATCTCCAAATCATGACATATACGAAAGCACAACCCGACTCAAATTCACGATCTCTCGTAAAGGAAGGAATGTACCAACCATTCTAACTAAGTAATAGTTATTATAACTAACTAAAAGGCATTTTTTGTAACTTACATCGCAACAACAGCTAATAATAAAACGATTTCTATAACTGGAAGTCTTGTATCCCTAATGTGAAGTAGAAAAAGCAGGATAAGTGAGACTTACCATAAGCTGAAAGGAGTTTAGCTCTGGGAAAGATGTTGGTTACATCTTTTATAAGCTCCCTTGATAGACCTCCACCTCCATTCAGTATTTTTTTCACACTCTCTTTTGTTGTCCAATCTTTATTCTTCCTGAAAAAGAAAAATAGAACATGAAAAAATTTAAACTCAAGTTATTAGTATATGATTCCAGTACTTATATAAAGCTCAACAACCACATATCTTTCTTATGCAGGACTAGTGTATCACAATAACGTCTTTGCTTGTGTGAGATGATGAAAAAGGAATACATCTTTGCTTATGGGTTATAGCTTAATTCATCCACGAATTTTTTCCAGCATCATAATGGACAGTCCTAACAACTACTGAACAGCTCGTATTTGTTCTAGTGAGAAATTGGACTGTGCTGCAGTTACCTAATTATGGAAATTAGATCAGCCATTATAGCAGGGACGGTGATTAGTGAAGTCACATGATGTTGTTCTATGGCTTGAAGGGCGAATTTTGCATCAAATTTAGGCGTAAAGATGTGGCGAGCTCCGACCATTAGCATGGCCATAGCCGAAGACAAACCACCAATATGACACAGTGGAGCTGTGTGCAAATAAACCTGTAAATACAAGAGCGAATTAGAGAGTAACTACTAAAGAAACCATAATGAAGATGCTATTCCTTGTGCCATATTTACAGCTCAGCCCCACTCATCATGCAGAGTCTGAATGTCAGATTCTTCTGATAGCACATAATAGATTTATAGATTTTCCGGAAGAAAGGCATACATCATCCTCACCATAACCAACAATTGCAATTTTCGCCAAGGATTGTACAATAAGAGCTGAATGGCTTATTGTAACACCTTTTGGCCTTCCAGTTGTGCCTACAGCAAAGAAGCAAGAAAGCTGAAACACTTACAATTTGAAGTTAAAAACAGTAAAGAACTTGAAATTAAAAAAATCTAAAAATCACAATTTAAAGAACGAGTCATTTGTCTTTTGACTATTTCCCATTTGATAAATAAAAACAGAAAGTTTACCTGATGTGAAACATATTATTGCAGACCCATCAGGGGCCCAGGAGTAAGTTGATGGCAGCCGTCTCTCGCAATGCTCCTTAACCATTTCCATGGTCAATAGTGGCAACAATTGCGATAGTGGAGAATCTATAACAAGTAAACTAAAGTCAAAGCTTCAAATTCTACATACTGTATATATATAAGTTATCACCTAATGTTTAGTAAGTAGCATACTTTTCCTTCCATCTAAATCATTGGAAACCAAGGACACATTCCACCTTAAAGAAGCTATAGCATTGTTCCGGATTTCCAGATTCCAGAAGCTACAGCACTCATCAGTTACCAACATTACCGGTTCAACTGTTAGCATAGCTGATCTTGCTTCTTCGAAGCTCTGAGAGTTGAAAATGATATAGTAAGCAAGAAAAATAATCACTAATTTAAGGAAATTGATGGTTGTAATGAAGCAACATCTTATTGATGATTATAGCCTTACTAAAGCTTTGCGAACTAAGGAACTGGAAAATGCAGATTTGAAAAAATCAGTGATCTTAGAGCCACATAAATTTAGCACTTCCTCTAAGTTTGTAAGCCATAATAAGTGATCACTTTCCTATCTTTATGAATTTCCATTATGTTAAAAGAATTGCTCGAATCAAACAACAAATCAAGGACACATTCGCTGTCTAGGCTCCTAATAGAAGGATTCTCTACCTTGATTCAATATGCATGTCTCCTTATCTGGAATTACATTTCGACTATGGCACCCTCTCGGTTCTTCTGCATAAATATCACTACAAGCATGTTGTTGCTTCTACCTCCTAGATTTTTCTATGTAATCATCGCAAGCATATCAAGCATGATTTTGCCTGTTTTGTCATTTCTCAACTTACCTTCAATCACATTTTCATTGTTTCACTTCGTCTCTTTTTTTTTAAAAAAGTAAATTCATACATTCCTTAATTAATTAATACACATATATCAATCATAAGACAGCAAAAATAACCTTCAAACATTCAAATATGTCTTAACCATTTTAGTTTTCCCCATTAGAAACTGGATGTTTGAAGCAAATAGAGAAACGTAGAGGTTGTATTAGAGACCAAATTGTAATAAGCACCTCCTATTATTTGTCTTTTTAAAGTTAATATAGATAAACTGAGATATAGAGTATGGTGTAGCTCATTTATTTCAACATGGATGAATCAAATTAATGAGCCTAGAAACGAAATGGAAATACCAAGAGAAGAAGTCAACAACTCACCCATCTATAATTCAAAGGAGCAACTACACCTCCAACAAAGGAAACAGCCAGTAACCACTCCAAATACCAATCACTGAAGCAATACCCATTTCATGTTCATGAGAATATAAATTACCAAAACTAACCAAACAACTCTATGCATAATATCAAATTTGTAAACTAGTTATGTATTACCGGTTAAAACTTACAGTTCCGTAGTTATATATACCCATGATCAAATTCAAGTCAATTAACATTTACAACCAATAACAAATTGAACTTTTCTCCGTCACTACAAACGTTTGAGAGCTAATTGAACTGTATGAATTCGGATTATCTTAGAAGCACGAGATTCTTGTTCATATCTTAGAAACCTCATGTCATTACATATGCTACTGCGTGTGTGTAAATGTATATATATTTTTAAATGTTACTTGTTTTTGAATATTTTTATCAAATTAGTCCGTAAAGTTTGTCACGTATTATAATTTGGTTCGTAATATTTTTAGTTACAATTTGATTCTCGACGTTGTTCTTCCATTCCCAAATAAAACTTTAATAATTTTAACTAAATAATTAAATTAATAATGACAAAAAACTTAGTCAAAGTCATTCTTTTGAGCTATTTTTTAAAGTATTTAAATATGACATAACAATGAAAGGATTTGAAATAAATAAAAGATATTAAGAACCAAATTATAATAGGTTTCAAATTTTAAGAACTAATTTAATAATTTACCCTATATTTCTTGAACTGCTAAACATGTTTTTAAATTTACACCTGTGAAGTCATTTCCACAGTTTCATTAGCTTCTGACTTTTAAGATTCAAACTACAGAGTTGATCATACTTTATTCAAAGAAAACTACAATAGATTAATAGCAATAATCAACTTCTGTTCAAAGATATTCACTGAAATTAAGCCAGAGTACCCAGGTCAACACAATAGAAACCCACAAGGCAGCGTTTGGAAATTCATCAAACCAAAATCTGTTTTTGACAGGTTTTAACACAAAATTATAATGTACAAGTTTTAAAAAAATAAAAATTTACACTTGAAATCTCAAAATTAATTTTCAACAAACAAGTTTTAGAAGAACAAACAACTATTTTGACATTACTTCTAAAACCCACATCGCTCCAGAGGCCAAATGCAAAGCACCCTTTTTCCAGTAACAAACACACTGTACAAGCCTTTGAAAGAAAACCATTGATCAAGAAAGTTTCCCAAGAACAGTTCATTTAAGTTTGGCCAAGCAGGAGAAAAGAAAAGAAAAGCTTTCTACTTTCTCCTTACTAACTTGTAAAAGAAACAAATTTTCTCTTTTTTCCTAGGTGGCGTTTGATCAGATATGAAGATTCAGAGAAAGTGGTAGTACCTGTTGAAGGCAGAGATGGCCACAACGTCGCCGTTTCTAACCCCAAGTTTAAGCAGCCCACCAGCCAAACTCAGAACAGAACGAACGAACTCGTGGCCAGTTTTCTTCCGGTGGCCCGAGAAGGTGACAATGGAGTTCCGCTTGAGAGTTGATAAGCGAGTTAAACACTGGCATATATGAGCCTGCGAGTAATATCCCATCTCCGGCGGAGGGTAATTCGGAAATTCTCGGTGGTTTCTCTCTGGTGTTAGAAGAGACATGGAAAGCTCTGGTTTTTGCATGAAAGGAACTTGAAAGCTTGGTTCTTGAAAGTCGAAGTTCTCGAGAGATTTGATTGGACAACGTATTATCTGTATGGATAATTTCACTGCATATTATCTTATTCATCAAAAAAGAAAGAAAGAAAAAGAAAACTGCTTATTATTTAATGTTTGTTCAACTTATTCTCAGTAATTTCAACATTGAGACTACCCTCCTTTTTCTACAAAATATTATTTTCTCGAGTCAAGATGTACTCTCGTATATATTCTCGTTCGAAAGCTTTTCTTTTCTTGTATATATTACGACTAATACTTGTTTTTCACCTCATCAATCAATGCATGTATTTTTTTATTAAACTTTATACAAAAAAATAAAGCCAAAAAAACACTCTCTCAAAACTTTTTTAGTAGTATAAAAGCAAATCATGATGAACTCTTGAGCTCGGGAGGGTTTAAACTCGAACAATCATACTAATCGTCTTATCCCCTTTACTATATTTTAAATTATTTGAAAATAAAAAGGATTTTTTATGATAATGAAGATACTATTGTAAATATTGAGGATAGATAAATATTTATATTATTTTGTCTCCATCTTTTTGAGTTGTAACTTATAATCTTTCGATGATATTGGAGCTGTTACCGATATTCTTTTAGATATGTAACACTTTTGTACATAGACGGTACCTCTTTGGTACCATTGTTTAATACATCTACTAACTTTTATCTCGAAAAAAAAAAATCAAATCAAACTACTATTTTGCTCAATAATTAATATATTATTGTTTAACTTAATAGTTGATATATTATTATCTAAAACATATCGTAAATTCGAACCAACTTATGCTCCTATGCGTGTTCTTACTTAAAAGGTATTTCTGTAATATTATGATTAGTGTTTATTTCTTATCTAATTGATTAATATGTGTATTATCTGTACAGAAAAAAATATATATGAACAGGAATTCAAATTTTTGGAAAATTTTGTTTTCTGTATTTTAAGAGTTTTAATTTTATTTTCTATTTTTGGAATAAAACTGGTGAATGGTCTGTGTGTAAAATATTTTCAAGGAAATTAGGTAAAGAAAAAGTAAATTAGATAAGGAAATGTCACCAACATAACATTGGCCAAGCAAAGAAACTTTTCTCACAAGATCTCCCTCCTTCAACTTGCTTTTCTCAAACAGATAATATATATATATATATGTGTATGTATATTGTACTGAAAATTCATACAATGCCCAAAAAAAGCAACCAACTAAAATAACTTAACATTTGAAGTAAACAAACCTGTAAATCCTCTCAACAAAAAGAGGGAAAGGATCCTCAAGAAGAAATCTATATTACAGTCATATACACAGATATTATAGCATTTCTACAATATCTAGATTCCATTACATGCTTATCAACTTTCAACTCTCAACTAACATCCATTTTCTCAATAATCTCAAAATGCATTTGCACATCAGGAGGGCTATCAGCAAAATAGAACCTTTCACAAACCTGCAAGTTCCCATTACTCTTCCAAGCTCTAGAATTAAGCAGATGAACCAATTTGTCCTTTTCCTCCCGAATCCAATCTCTTCGGCTATCACACCACTGTCTAGGGGTTCCATGAAGGACAAAACGGATGCTCTTATCTCCCTGCGCACACCGTTTCGATATATTCTCAATGACATTGGGATCGGTGATATATGCTCCACATAAATTCAAGCCAACATCCACATAATGGATTTCTTTTATGCTGTCTAGAAAGCTTTCCTTAGTCCTTGGAATGATTTGGCTTTCTTCCGTGATTTTAGTGAATTCACTACCCACTTGTTGCTCCTTCAATGGGGATTGATGTTCTGGAGATTTTACTCCTAGGAGGCTGCACTCAGTAACAATCTGATTAACAACAGTTCCACCCTTACTAAATCCAAGGATTAATGTTGTGGGTTGACAAAAATATGATGCAGATGCTCCGGTCAAGCATGGTTCTTTCTTATGTACTGGCATGATATTCTTTGCCTATATTAACAAAATTCATTAGGAATTCACTAGAGTAACACGTTTCATAAATCTCAGAAAATGTTAAATTGCACATGGAATAACTAGCGAAACTATCCATTCTATGGGCCTAGTGAAACGAAACAAAGATGTAGTTGTTGGCAAAGACATTTATGTTCTTTCCTAGGAACAAGAGTCCGAGCAAGAGATCTGAATCCCCCAAGTATGAGTCTGCTATTCTTTCTTTTTTAGATATAAAGTATGAATTGTTTTCATATAGTTACTAAGGGGATGCCGTCCATGTACAAAATTTACAATACAATCAATATATCAATAAGTTCCACCAAATCTTCCACAGAGCTAAGAGGATGACCCCATACGAACCCACTATTTTGCCACTGTTATCAGAAAAATACAATCTACAGATGGTATAAAGATATCCTAGCTAGAAAATGTGTCAAAGTCTAACAGAGTGTTGGAGATTGATTATTAGTTGCTTCTAAGCAGCTTTAAGTATCTCAATCTAGTATGTAGGTTTCATAACATACAAAGTAAGATGGCGATTAGATTCTCAAAAGTGATTCTAAAATGTGAAAAAGAAGAATCCTACTATCATCTTTTTTATTTTTTGTTTCATCTAACAAATTTACTTAACTATCATTTAGATGGTCTCAAATTAATAATCTAAATACACAATAATGCAAGTTATAAGATACTTATGATAAATATAGATATCTATTATCTGTTCTTATAGAAAACATCAGTTTTTTTTTTGGAATCGATGTTTTATCTAAACATATAATCGCTTTTGTTTTTAAGATAAGTGAGTACATCCTTTAAGAAACTTAAAGCAGCCTACTACTTTCAACGCATTTCTTTTAGCACATCCAAACACCTTCTAAATATTTGTATGTTACATCAGAGAAATTTGGCCAACTTAGAAAGCGCAGATGACTTACATATTCTCCTCTAGTTCAATAATTTCCAAAAGGGTTCATGTTATGGGATGCCATTCCATAAGTGTAATTAAAAACAAAGACATTCTCAAGAAGAACATGGGAAACAAAACAGAACAAGAAAACAACTTGATTGGTGAAATTACCTCCTCAAGGAAATTTGATAAGAGTGAAATAGTTGATGTAGAGGCTGGAAATCCGACAGCAGAGTATGACTTCGGCTCCCCCCATCGATTCACAGAAGGAACGAAATCATTGTACACCGCAAAAGGCCCATTAAAAACAGATGCCTCAATAACCCAAGCATTAACAGAACCACCAAATTTAGAAACAAGAACATCAGCTATTATCTGTAAATCAGAGAGCCTCTCAATTACTGGATTCCCAGTCCCTTGAACTCTATCCCCATTAAAGAATATCACATTTGCAGAAGGCACCTACTCATTTAAACATAAAAACAGGTTCAGGCAATTCAATTTTTGAAAGCTGGTAGAGATATTAAAGACTGAAAAAAACGAGTCCACCTGTGGGTCGTCGGATGAAGAAAAGCCAATTCATGCAGGACATTAGGAAAATTCATCTAACCAACATGAAATGGTAGTTCCTTTTTTTCCTTTTTTTTTTTTTTTGCTTTTTGCTTTATTCTTTGCATTAGACAGAAAGCTAAATGAGGATCAAAGAAGAAAGAAACTTACAATAAGCATTCTTGAAGCACATGAGAAGCAAAGAGATGCTGCAACTCTGTAATAATTCTTGTGCTTAAGGTCCAACGGGACCCTCAAAACTCCATTCCAATGTTCCATAGACCAAAAATCTACCATGAGAAGAGAGAGAGAGAGAGAGAAAAGGAAAGATATAAGCATATGCCCTTATAAAGAGAAGAAACAGAAAACTTCCATTACATTTTTTACTAATACTATTTTGTCCCATAATGTAACTCTCAGATCACTCTGAAAAACAAAGAGAACATCATTAACAACGCAAGAAGAGGGGGCCAACCAAGTTGATTTCTTGGCTTCTGTATGTTACCTCTTCGGAATTCTCAGCTAAATCAGAAAAATAGAGAAAACAAAACTCTGATTTCACCTTCCGTTCTCCTCTCTGGTTTCACTAAAGATGAAACCCTCAAGACGGTAGAAGAATCAAGAGTCCAGAAAAGCTGAGAAGAAGAGTTCCTCCCTCCAATGCTTATCCCCAAAAAAGAACACTTTGGTCTTCTTCTCCATCCTTCGTTCGACTCCCACTTCTCTGCTCTCTCCCTATTCCATTTTTATTTCTCACACAGTCCTCTCCTCCATAAACCACAGAACTAGGGACTCTCACCCGACCCGAAATTAGAATTAAAAAAGAAAAATGACATCATATTAACCACATTTTAAAATTAAAATATTATATAAAAATAATATAAATAATGATAAATATGATATAAATATATAAGATAATTTATTTAAAATATTATTGTTTATACATATAGAGACAGAATTAGGAATTAGTGATGAGAGAAGACCATCATAGCTTGCTTGTGACTTAGAACTTTGATTGTAAGATTGATTGCAGCATTTTTGTCCAACTGGAAAAGCCTTAGCAAGAACATCACTGTTAATGTCAGGTGTAGATCCAAACAGAGAGTTGGCAAGTGTGATGACTCCATGATTCTGGCTGCTCAGAGCAGCAATGGCAATGGCATTACTGTGTCCCCACATTTCTCTGGAAATGGACAAGTCCGACAGGGAAAACGAATACATCGCCCTTGTTTAGAATCATGGTTATGAGTTTGTTTTGGGGGGTTTGATGTTACGAAACCCCCTTCAAGGCGACCTTCAAGGACTGTCAAAATCTCTGAGGCACGAGGATGAGTGGGTGGTGGATTAATTCCCCATGGTGCAGAGTCAATACGTGCCAATGAAATACCAAGAGTATTAAGTCCTGGGATCTGAGCAACGTTTGCAGCAGTCACTTTGGATCCCAACAGCGTTAGATGTATTAGTTATCAAGTGTAATCCACTAAAGAAGAAATCGTTTGCTCGAACAGGTTGAGGAGGATCTTTGCAAGCCAAACCATTCACCAGCACTGCCACCATTGCATCTGTGGAGCAAAGTAAGTTAAAAAACTTGTTAAAATAACTCACTCTCCAAGATTTTCATATTATTCTACACATTTATTTGCATTGAATAAAGAGAGAGCTACAAAGGATGTGTTTGTGTGTGTGTGTGTGTGTATATATATACGTACACACGTGTTTCGTACGTACTTCGGCTACTGGGATAAGCAACACAAAAGTCTTGAAGAGGGCTATGATCGGCAGCCAGGGACATAGCCGAGAAAGAAAGTGCTACAAGTCCGACGAGAAGGACATGAACATTGGCCATAATTTGACAATGTTTATAGTAATTAATTCAAGCTATATATATATATATAGTGATTTTCTTTGAAAGGAATGAGAACTGAAAGTAGCAGATATGGCACATAAGAGTATATATATGCTGCTTCTATTTATATAGGTTCCTTATAAGTTGAGAAAATGTATTGTGATTTAATTAATCTGCAGCTTCACATGCCGCCCAACAACTTCAAGACTTGGTCATACTTTTCATATATGTGTGTATATATATAGGCACATATTTATATAATGTCTATGATTTAATCTGAATCAGATATAATTTGTATATATATATACTCATAATGGGTCTGTATATGGATTCAGTAACATAAAAATCTTGAAGAAGAGTATATAACCAGTTGTCAATGGCCACGGAGAAAGAAAATAATCGATATCTTTATTCGAATATGAAATCCGTGATTAACAAATAAATAAATTGTATAAAAATATTATCACATCATTTCATGATATATAAAATTTTAAAATTCTTTCGTGCTTATATTATTTTGTTTATATTTTATTATCCATACGAACTAACATGTACGAGTGTATACGAGGGTTTTTTTCTAAATTCAAAATCAACTAATTGAAAAATACAATTTTTATTAAAACAACAAAACATATAGATAACAAAATATCATATTATGCTTCTATGAAAATGAAACGAGTACAAACCGACAAGATATTACAACACGAGCTACTACATGTTGCAATAAAACACAACATAGACTATTACAAAATACGATTAACTACACGAATGAGAGACGTGCCGCGAACGAGTTTGTTTGAGTAGACGATTACTAGCTTGCTTGTGATCTAAAACTTGGATTGAAGATTGGTCACAACATTTTTGTCCAATTGGAAAGCCTTGACAAGAATATCGCTGCTAATATCAGGTGTAGACCCAAATAGAGAGTTCGCAATTGTGATAACTCCTGGATTCTGACTACTAAGAGCAGCAATGGCAATAGCATTAGCATCTCCAACATTTCTTTGGAAATGTATAAGCCCAACGGGAAACACAAATATATCGCCCTTGTTCAAGATTGTAGTTATGAGTTTATTTTGGGGGTTTGATGTTACAAAACCCACTTCTAGGCGGCCTTCGATGACTGTCAGGATTTCCGAGGCACGAGGATGGGTATGAGGCGGATTGATTCCCCATGGTGCATAGTCAACACGAGCCAAGGAGATGCCAAGAGTGTTGAGTCCAGGAATTTGGGCCACGTTAACAGCAGTCACTTTGGATCCCACTGGGTTGGATGTGTTGCCAGTCAAATGTAATCCACTAAAGAAGAAATCACTGGCTTGAACGAGGATAGGATCCTTGCAAGCCAAACCATTCACAATCACTGCCAAAGTTAAAAGAATGTCAACAACTTTTGAACATAAATCAGTCTTCAAGATTTACATTGTATGCACAGGAATTCTAAAAATATATTTGATTTGAATAAACAGAAAGCTGCAAAGGGTGTATATATGTACATACTTATGTACATACATATATAAACAGATATATCCTATGTACCTTGGCCGTTGGGATTAGCAACACAAAAATCTTGAAGAGGGCTTTGATCAGCTGCCATGGACATAACCGAGAAAGAAAGTGCTACAAGTCCGAGGAAAAGGAAATGAAGATTAGCCATAGCTTGACAATGTTTATAATTATTTGAAGCTATATATATATTGAGGGATTTTCTTAGTAAGGAATTTGAATGAGAGTAGTAGTTGTGGGACGTAGAGAATATACATGGTGCTGCTATTTATATAGGCTCCATACAAGTTGAGAAAGTATATGTTAATTTGCAGCTTCACATGCCGCCCCAATAACTTAAATACTTGGTCATATTTTTCATATATTTATGTATACTATTTGATTCGAAATGGATAAGAGTATCTATATAAAACATATACATTGGGTCTGTTCGTATGTTGTATTAGATCTGGAGGCCGGCTCTTGTCTGATCATTAATCTTTGAATTGATGGCTGTAAGAAGAGAGAATATCAATATTAAAATCATAATATACTCCCAGGAAATTTTGTAGATGATTAAGATACATCAGGAAACTATAAAAACAGACCATAAGGCGACAAAAAATGATTAAGGATTCTTAAGACAGGTTGAACCTGTACGTTTATAGGTGTACATATGTATATGTATGAATGGATAACCCAGCTGATTCCTTGATTACCAGTTTAAAAATTCGTGAATAAGTATGTTTCTGCTATTTGTTATACTCAGTCTAAGCAACAGTATTGATTAATTATTCTTTATGTTACTGGATCTGGATAGATGTTGGTGAAGCATCTTTGTGCTAACATGGATTCAACTTTAACTTGCTGGTCTTACTTGTACATGAAGAGGATAAATATACCCTTATATATAACAAGTGAATTGAGGAACTACCATGCGTAGACACAATCAATACGAAGATATAATCACACTTCGACAAACTCCCTAACCGTCGTTGAAATCACAACTCTTCTCTCAAAGTTCTTAATTTTAACATTCTATACATAAACAGTAAGAGATGTTGCTTCTCGATTAAAATGATTAGAGAACTCTTACGAAAGAAGTTTAGTTATTCATTCATAGCTATTAAAAGATGATAATAAGTCGAGTTCATAATAGTTTTACAAAACTTGAATCCAACCTGGTTTTTAGATCTACAAGACGCGAATATATCCCGAATCCGTGGTGGATTCACCAAATTTTCGTTGATTCTATAATAAGTAGATACTTTAATAAATAAATTAATAGTTAAAAAATTCTTTAACGATAAAACTGTCAAATAATTATAAAAATGTAAATATCTAATAGTGAACACGTTAATTTTATAATAACATAAGTTGTACACTATTGTTACAAGTGCTTAAAAATTAAAACTTTTGAAGAAATAATATTGAAGAAAGTAATTATTAAATATCGAAAAGTTAAAAGTTGCAATGTGTAGCTCCATTTATGGTCAAGCAATTAAAGATTAAGTTCAAAATTTTCCGTACATTTATATATGTATATATATAATTAATTTGCTTTATAAATTTTTATTATCTCTTCTTGTCTTATCTCAGAATCTATTTGAATTTTTAAATTGAGTTAAAACAAAAAAAAAATGTAATACGTGTAAGTAAAATATGACTCTATCTTTAATGCTTGTTTACAGATTTCTTCACTCTTGAACTAATCGGATTAGTGTAATCTTCTGTTGAGAATATAATTCTATTTTTCTTTTGATTGTTGACTCTACAATATGAATGATTTTTATTTTTTTATCTTTCCGTTCATTTTTATACACTATGGGAAGTTGGAGAAGAATATATGTTAGAGAAAACGCTTGCCCCTAATGGCTTAGTAAAAACATTGTCGATTCGATTCTTAATGCAAATGAAAGGAGTATATAACTAATTGTCAACAATTGTTCCTTAAAAAAAATTATAATCGAGCTTAATATGTTTCGTTCGAGCATAAAACACAAGATTAATGTATAAATAACTTTTATCAGTATTTTTTATAATAATTGCAATGGGTAAGACTATGATTCTTTCGTGTATGTATTATCTTGTGCATAGCTTATTTCATTCACGAGCAAATATATGCAAATGTAAAAGAGAGGTACTCAGACGTGGCTAACAAATGATAACGATGAATTACTTTTATGTTTTTTTGGCAATCAAATAAAAAAAAATTGATAAAATATCACAAGATGAACTAGTAGACATCATTTTCAACGTAAATTCGAAAAAAAATGTAACGAAAAATTTTAACGAAATAAAATCACAAAATATTAGAATACATCATAAACTATTACAAAATATAATTTTGTAATTAGATGTGCCACCCATGAGTTTGTTCAAGTAGACCATCAACTAGCTTGCTTGTGATCTAGAACTTTGATTGAAGATTGATTACAGCATTTTTCTCCAACTGAAAAGCCTTGGCAAGAATGTCGCTGCTAATATCAGGTGTAGATCCAAACAAAGAGTTGGCAATTGTAATGACACCAGGATTCTGGCTACTAAGAGCAGCAATTGCAATGGCATTGCTGTGTCCCACGTTTCTCTGGAAATGGACAAGTCCGACAGGGAAAACAAACACATCACCCTTGTTCAAGATCGAAGTTGTAAGTTTGTTTTGGGGGTTTGATGTTACAAAACCCACTTCGAGGCGACCTTCAAGGACTGTCAGGATCTCCGAGGCACGAGGATGGGTGTGGGGTGGGTTAATTCCCCATGGTGCATAGTCAATACGAGCCAGTGAGATGCCAAGAGTGTTTAATCCTGGGATTTGGGCCACGCTCACGGGAGTCACCTTAGACCCGACAGGGTTGGATGTGTTGCCTGTCAAGTGTAATCCACTGAAGAAGAAATCGTTGGCCTGAACAAGCTTGGGATCTTTGCAAGTCAAACCATTCACCATCACTGCCGTCATCGTATAAATGTAGTAAAATGAGTTAACAATGTTAGAAACTTATGAAGATAACTCACTCAAAGATTTACGTTGCATGCACATATATATTGTACACACCCATATATACATATACATATATATTTGCATTTAAGAAAGAGAAAGCCGTAAAGGGTGTGTGTCTATATCTATATTCTTATGTACCTTGGCTAGTGGAATCAGCAACACAAAAATCTTGAAGAGGGCCATGATCGGCTGCCAGGGACACAACCGTGAAAGAAAGTGCTACAAGTGCAAGGAAAAGGAAATGAGCGCTGGCCATTTGACAATGTGTAATCAATCAGTTGAAGCTATATATATGTATATATATTGATGGATTTTCTCAGTAAGAAACGTGAACTGAAAGTAGTAGTGATGGCACATGAACATGTTGCTTCTATTTATATAGGCTCCATATAAGTTGAGAGAATGTATGTAATTAATTAATTTGCAGCTTCGCATGCCGCCCAATAACTTAAATACTCGGTCATATTTTTCATATATATATATGTATACTGTTCGATTTGAAATGGATAGAGTACATATGTAAAACACATACATATGGGTCTGTTTGTATGTTGTATTAGATCTGGAGGCCGGTTCTTGTCTGATCATTAATTTTTGAATTGGTAGCTGTAAGAAGAGAGATTATCAATATTAAAAATCATAACTATACGCCCAGGAAATTATAGATGATTAAGATATGCACATTATATATGTATATATATGAATCAGAAAACTATAAAAACTGACCGTAAGGCGACAAAAATAGGAAAGGATCTTGAAGACAGGTTCAACCTGTGCGTATATAGGTGTACATATGTGTACGTATAAATGGATAAGCCAGCTGATTCCTTCATGACCTGTTAAAACACCTGAATAAATATATTTCTGATATTTGTTATATATCTTTTTATAATTCTAAGAAATAATATTAATTAATTACTGTTTAACTGGAGAGAACTGATCATTATCATTGTATCTCCTTCATCAGTTCATCAATTACTGCAAATCATTTCCAATACGAAGCAATAAAACTACTTCAGCACGACCTTCAAAGGGCTATCAATGTTGGCAGTAAGAACAAAATAGAGAAGAGAGAAAAATGGGGCAAGAACATACTTGTTCTTCATTGAATTCTTCCTAAGTGTGTATTAAATGAATGTTATATAAATTATAACCAATTTACATATAGAAGAAGCAAATATACTTTACTTAAAAGCAACATAGTCTTACTAATCTTGACAGTTCTTCAAGGCACGAGAGGGCCGGTGGGAGGTGGATTAATTCCACATGGGGCGTAGCGAGGCTAGCGAACGAGATGTCAAGAGTATTAAATTTTGCCATTTGAGCAATTCTCACTAAGGTCACTTTAGACCCCATGGCATTGAATGTGTTGGCAATCAAGTGCAATCCATGTGGTGAAAATCATTTTGACAAGATTCACTCATTAATATCCAAGTGAATAAAAAGCATTACGATATGAAAATCTTAAGAATTGATTATAAATATGTACATGATATGTGTATATATATACACATATTTAGAAGTATGAGCATATATATGTGTGTGTGTGTGTATATGTTTAAAAGAAAGAGAAACACCCTAGGTATTGGATTGAGAAACATAAATTTGATGAAAGAGTATAATCCATTAGCATGGCTATAGAGAAAGAAAGTGCTACAAGTGCTTAGAAATTGAAACTTTTGAAGGAATAATATTGAAGAAAATAGTTGTTTGAATATGGTAATGTTAAAAATTGCTGTAACAACCCCGAAACTTAAAAAAAAAGAAAATAATAAACTAAATACGGAAGTGAAATAATAGAGTTAGAATTTACATTTTTTACGTAATAATTCATAATACCCAATAAAGTTACTGAAATGCCTCTTCTAAAAGAACAAGCGAAAAATTAAGAAATAAATGAAAGGTAAACAATTAGGTATCCTAGAACGATCTTCACTAGTCATTGAAGGGAGTCCGAGTTGTAATTATTCACAACCCCTTATTGATTGGGATCTGGATCTTAGTCCTCTTTATCTGAAATGATTAATGAAAAAGTGAACTACACTAATTTAGTAAGAATATCACATCACTTACTAATACAGAAATGAAGATTTGTAAAAATCATAAAACCAACAAATGGAGCTCTTAAATTAAGTAAATTCATTTATAATAAATAAAATCATTTGTTACATATTTATCGTAGCGAGATTTTCAAAATCGACCTATAGTAGTAATAACACAAACGACATCATAATCTCATATTCAATTAGCCAGAATAACAACTTTCTCTTTTTATTTACTTACTAGTATCTCTGAGGGCCCAAAGGTATGTCCCATTACATGTGAATCATAACAAAACTTGTCAACTAACCGGCTGTCTCCATACCCTGTTCGGTATGAACGCCAAAAGTATCATCATTCAATATCATGTCCGATATGAGGGTGAATCAGATCGTCTTCATGCCCCGTCAGGTATAAACATCAAAGGTGTCATCCTTCAATACTTTGTTCGGTATAAGCGTGAAACGGGTCATCCTCATACCCCATCCGGTATGAGCGTCAAATTACCAAACCTTGATACCCTATCTGGTATGAGGTCATATTCAATTAGGCAGAATAACAATTTTCTCTTTTTATTTACTTACTAGTATCCCTGAGGGCCCAAAGGTATATCCCATTACATGTGAACCCATAACAAAACTTGTCAACTAATCGGCCGTCTCCATACCCTGTCTGGTATGAACCCCAAAAGTATCATCCTTCAATATCCCGTCTAATATGAGGGTAAATCGGATCGTCTTCATGTCCCGTTTGGTATAAACATCAAAGGTGTCATCTTTCAATACTCCGTCCGGTATGAGCGTGAAATAGGTCATTCTCATACCTCATCCGGTATGAGCGCTAAATTACCAAACCTTAATACCCTGTCCGGTATGAGGTAACATTTATAGTAGAGTTCTCTATGTAGCGGGTCCGACCATCATCTCCTAAGATATCCAATAAGACAACTATTTCATTAATTCACTTAATCAGTCAATTTTTTGTTTATATTTAATTTTCAGTTTCACAATTTAACTGTAAATAACACAATTAATACCGTATTATTTATAATTAAATTTCAAATTCATAACAGGGAGTAAGGTGATGGATTTTACCCGAATTGATAACCGAAATATTGAACTTTCTACTGCGCCTACTAGCAATTTTTGAATTTTTTGAATTTTTTTACAGAGATTAAAACACGCTTCACATATCTAGAAATACCAAAAAATAAACTCAAAATTAGTGTTAAAAATTTTTTTCAGCATATTTTAAAATTTTGGCACAGCGACACCGCCGCCTGCGGTGGTAGTTTGCCTCGAACTGACTGTTTTCGATTTGTTTTGGTCGGTTTTATACCCATCCTTGTAAGAAAACATGTTAACGGGACTCAATTAGCTGAAAAAGTCGAAAAATAAAAACTTACCGGCGACGAGATTTTTCAGTGAAACGGCTCCGCCAGCTCACCTTCGCGGTTGGGCGTTTTTCTTCGGTCAAGCTGTAAAACACATAATGGTGAATACAATCGTGGAAAAATCACACGAAATAGGAAACGAGAAGGGGATCATCGAATGTGATTTTTAGTTTTTTTTTTGCAACGGCGCAACCGAGATTTACCCGCAGTTTCTGCCTCATCTACCGTTTCTTTTGTTCCAAAGGCCATGGGGATGTTCAAAATCAAATTCTTATTGAATAGAAGAATTTTTACCTTTATTGGCAGTCGAAGATGGTTCTGGTGTGGCGGCGGACGGTGGTCGGCTCCTTTCTCCGGTGACTAGTTTTTCTTCTCCGGTGGAGGACTAGCAGCTAGAGTTTAGGTTCGGTATAAAGTGAGATATTTATATCCATCTCCCTTGAATTTGGATCGTTTATTGCATTTGATCTCGACTGTCCCATCACATTTAAAAATAAAATGAATATACACCGTTCATTGCGATTTAATATGAACCGTACGATCATATTTAAATAGATAACAAATCGTTGTCGTTCATCGCGTTTAATTGCGACCGTCCAATCGTGCTTAAGGAGGGAACGAACCTGGACCGTCCACGCACGTGGGAACGCATCTGAATCATCTGATCGCGGGCACACGGATTGCCAACGTGGCCTTTCACGTGGCATCGAGTCAGCATGTCTTACCATGCGACGCGCTCCGGTTCGTCGGGACTGCTGACTGGGCAATTTTACGTAACGAATTTTTTCTAAATTGTGTTTTGAACTTCAGTTTTCGATTTTTTTTTCAAAAACATTCCCCGAACCCAAATTTTTACTTCTTTCCCAAAATTGTTTTATACCAGTCCTATAATAGTAACTGTTTGATTTCACGAACGATGGCAGAATGTGTATAGTTTATTTTGTGGATAACCATTAATGTGCATTTATAAATGAGGGTTCTCCATTAATACAAAAATAATCAATTGAAAAATACAATTCTTCTTTGAATGATAATATTTTTAACAAACTCAATCGAACTAACAAATATATAATAATGAATCACTTCTTTTCTTGATTGGCAATAAAATGAATACAAATCGATAAAATATTACAACATGAATTAATACACGTCATTTTAAACATAAATTTAACGAAAAAAAGGAACGGACAATCTCAACCAAATAAAATTACACGAGGTCACTAGAAGACATCGTATGCTATTACAAATAAAATTTAAGAAAAGAAAGAGGATAATTAGATGTGCCACCCATGAGTTTGTTCAAGTAGACCATCAACTAGCTTGCTTGTGATCTAGAACTTTGATTGGAGATTGATTACAGCATTTTTCTCCAACTGAAAAGCCTTGGCAAGAATGTCGCTGCTAATATCAGGTGTAGATCCAAACAAAGAGTTGGCAATTGTAATGACACCAGGATTCTGGCTACTAAGAGCAGCAATTGCAATGGCATTACTGTGTCCCACGTTTCTCTGGAAATGGACAAGTCCGACAGGGAAAACAAACACATCACCCTTGTTCAAGATCAAAGTTGTAAGTTTGTTTTGGGGGTTTGATGTTACAAAACCCACTTCGAGGCGACCTTCAAGGACTGTCAAGATCTCAGAGGCACGAGGATGGGTGTGGGGTGGATTAATTCCCCATGGTGCATAGTCAATACGAGCCAATGAGATGCCAAGAGTGTTTAATCCTGGGATTTGGGCCACGCTCACGGGAGTCACCTTAGAACCGACAGGGTTGGATGTGTTGCCTGTCAAGTGTAATCCACTGAAGAAGAAATCGTTGGCCTGAACAAGCTTGGGATCCTTGCAAGTCAAACCATTCACCAACACTGCCATCATCGTATAAATGTAGGAAAATAAGTTAAGAATGTTAAAAACTTGTGGATATAACTCATTCAAAGATTTACATTGCATGCACTTATATGTTGTTCACACCCACATAATATACATATATATATGCATTGAAGAAAGAGAAAGCCGTGAAGGTGTTTGTATATATATATATATATGTATGTATGTATTGTTCATATGTACCTTGGCTAGTGGGATGAGCAACACAAAAATCTTGAAGAGGGCTATGATCGGCTGCCAGGGACACAACCGTGAAAGAAAGTGC